>RJWJ010007615.1:0-56782 GCA_004363605.1 Indri indri | reverse complement strand
GCTTCGGGGTACCCAGCCACTGGGCTCGGAGTGAAATGGGACCGTCACAACCCCACTGTCTAACTGAGGTTCTGTAGTTTCTCTTGTGTAGGCAACTCCCAGCTTCTGTGGCTTAGGTTAATTTTTAGAGTTCTGAAATGGTTTATTTTAATTGTTTTGCCTGTATTTTTGCTGTTTTAGAGGGAGAGTGAATTTGCCAAGGTCCTTAATCTGCAATTTCAGAAGAGGTGCTGATTTTATAATTTTGAACTTATGCATATAGGTGGGGTTTTGAATGAATTGCACCTTCTTACCAGCTACAGAAAAGGATGTTGGCTGATTAGTGATGCAAAAATAAAATATAAACTCTTTAGGAACTTAATGAAATAGATTGTTGCAATCACTCTGTAAATAATTACTTTCATGTAAACAACTATAGTGATCATCACAAATCTTCTCATCTATTTTTTTAGGTTTTTGTTGTTGCAGTTGGTGGTGGTGATAGCGGGGTGTGACATGTACGTGTATGTGTATGTGTTTGGGGTGTGTGTTTCACTTGCGAACCCTTTCTTTGTGGTAAAATTAGCTATTTTTAGAACCTGAAAGCGGTGATTTGGGCTTTTCCTTCTGTTAGTCTCGATCACTGAGAAGTCTCTGTAAGTGGAGTGTGCTCCTGTGTGAACACCAGCTGCTGGGAGCCACGCGCCCCACTCGCCATACACTGTGTTCTCTGCTCTTTAGACTGCTTTACGGTCCCCTGTTGGCTATTTATTTATTCGTTTACTTATTTTTTGAGAGAAGGTCTCGCTCTGCTGCCCAAGCTGGAGGGCAGTGGTGTTATCATACCTCACCGCAGCCTCAAACTCCTAGACTCAAGTGATCCTCCTACCACAGCCTCCCGAGTAGCTGGAACCATAGGTGCTGACCACCACACCACTCTAATTTTTAAATTTTTTGTAGAAATGGGTCTCATTATGTTGCTCAGGCTGATCTCAAACTCCTGGTCTCAAGCGGCCCTCTCACCTTAGCCTCCCAAAGTGCTGGGATTACAGGTGTGATCCACCACGCCCTGCCCATTGCTGGCTTTTGAAACAAGGAAATCTATGAGGCATTTCCCATTCATTTCATTGATGTTTATTTTTCTGTTCCATTAATCACTGGAAGCAAGGAGATAGTCGTGGGTTTGTTCATGTTAAATTCTCCAGCTTATTGAATTCTGGACACACTAAGTTATATACATAGTGTACCTAGTTTTTCCCTATCATTTTCATGACAAATAAGAGAAAAAAAGTCCTTTAGTCAATCTTGCAAAATGTGAGGCAACGAACATTTATTGACTGACTAATCACCTTACTTTATTGACTGAGTAATCGCTTTATCTATACGATGCCACTGGGAGGTAGTAAGTTGTGAAATGCCACCTTGGACTATTCATTTTCTTTCTCTGCACAAGGCCTGGGGATCCTTCCAGCTGGATTGTGCTGAAGAATGTCATGTTTCCAAAGGATAAGGTTTATCTTCCGTGAAACAGACCATTTGCAAAATTAATAGGTAAATTAGCAAAGTGTAACAGCCCATTAGATGCACCGTCATAGTTTAGAATCTGGTTTGGGAAAGGAAGCAAAAGCTAAACGTGTAAACAGAAGTTCCCTGAAATGACAGGAACTATCATTCTGTGGTGGAGAGTTGTGGCCACTCAAATGAAGCCAGCAAAGTGCTGTTAACATGTGGTCCTGCCAGTGTGTGCATGTACACTCACTGGGCAAAATCCTGAGCTTTGAGACCAGAGCTAGCAATCTTAGTTCCTAAGTGTGCACTAAAAGCATTATACGGCAGAAAAGTGTCAGAGCTTATTTCTACTAACCATTTCTTCATTTATTAGGAAAGTTTCCATTGAACACTCACTGTGTTAAAATTTTAATACCCCTTACTTTTTGCCAAGACTCTGGAAATGGCCAATTTTTTCCCCCTTGGAGAGCTAAGTCTCTTGTGCGGATTGGAAGGGGCTGCCTTTCTAGCCAAAATATTATTGACTACATTGGCTTAAAGCATAGGCTTTGCAATCAACCAGACTATTTGATAGCTGTGCGACCTTGGGAAGTTTTTGAGGCTTGTTTCATTAGATGTAAGGTGAGGATAATACCACCTTGTGAGGATGGTCTTAATTGTGATGACTAAATGAGAAAGCTCATGCAATAATAATCACAGATAACTCTTACATAATTCTTAGTATGTGCCAGGCAGTGTGCTAAGAGATTCACATGCATTGTCATTTAATCCTCGCAACAAACTATAAGGTGAGAATTGTTATTATTTACATCTTACGTTGGGGAAAACTGACATTCGAAAGGTGACACTACTTTCTCAAGTTCCCTCAGCCAGTGAGCAGTGAAAGTGGACTTCAGATCCCTGACATCTGGCCCTGGAGCCTTGGCAGTTAATCCCCGGGCATCGTTGGGTTTGCAGAGAGTAGCCCTCAACAGATGTCGGGTTCCTTCCTCGGTTCTCATCACCTCTCCCATGCCTCATATCTGCCACAGGGATTAAACTCTATTTTTTTGAGTACTTTTCTAGCTAACCTCGGAGGTACACAATCTTCAAATTGGTTAATAAAGGCTCTTGATCTTCAAAATGTAAATTACTTGAGAGCCAAGGTGTTCCTGTATGAAAATCCCCTTGGATGCTGCTTTTAATTCCAACTGCCAGAGTGCAGGGGCTTCATTTCCCTTTTGCCTCTCATATAAATTAAAGAAGACACATTATTTCCATTTTCCTGTCTCCGATCTTGCCTTCTCCACTATTTTGGAGGCTGTACCGAATAAATACTGTAAAATGGCTCATTTCTGCTTACACTTTATTTCTTAGTACTCGCATAGATCATCTCAATCACCTATAGAAATATTTGTGTCAAAGGCTAAGGCAGCTGATAAAATTTTTTCCTTGTAGGTTATGAGTCTGAGTATCCCAGCATCTCTGCATTGAAAGAAAAATAGTTACATTTGGTGTTTGTGATGATTTGAGGTAGTGAAAATATTTTTACTGCCAACAAAAGCAGTTTTATGGTGTTCAATCCTGAATCACTAAAATCTGGATTTTCAGTAGAGCAAATTGCACTGCTTACAACTGAGGTTTTTTAAAACGAGCGCAATTTATTATCTAGGCGTCTTCAATGGCAAGCTTGTCTGTGTGGTTAATGCCTTTAAAGAGTCTGGAGACACCCAACGCCTAAAATAAATGTGTGTGTGTGTGCGTGTGCATGTGTGTGTTACGGAGAGTTCCTGAGAAGGAGGGAAGGGCAGATAAACTGAAATGCTGAGCTCCTAAGCACAGGAAGTGCGGAAACTTTACGTTATTATAATACTCTGAGTTCTTTTTTTTTTTTTTCGCCATTGGTGCCTGCACTGTTTTTATTTCTCATTCTATAATTAACTTTATATAGATTTAAACCATTTCCACAATTTCATTATGAAGACCTCACAATTGTTTTTGAAGCAATATGATATAATGGGATGCTGGACCTGGGATTTAAACTTTGGCTCATCTAATTCCAGGGGTCATTAACATTTACCACTTTCCATAGAAATTGGTGGGCACTCTCCTGCTTTTGAAAACAGATAGTGGTGTCTGGGGTGAGTGTGGGGATTCAATTCAATCTTTTATTTATTAATGGCTTAATTTGTGCACAGCACTCAGCTATGTGCTGGTGGTTGGGAGAGGTCCACAGACACTAGATACTCTGGACCAAATCCCTTTTGCTAAGAAGCTTATCCTGCATTTTGGAGGACTGGGGTGGAGAAGGACGCATTATCTCAAGAAAGATCTGAAGGAAAGCATGACACTTATATGAACAGTGGAAGGCTAGAAGCAAATTAGTCTTGTGGAAATTTAGAGAAGTGTAAACTGAAGTGGTAGGAGAACATTTTGTGGAGGAGCGTGATTTAGTGAATGTGATCAATAATCCCCAAAGATGGCCTGCCTATGGAGGGATATTGATTTCTGGACACAATTTTTAAATGAAATATTTCAAACCTCTAATAAGTTCTTTAAATCAGCCCTGTCCAACAGAACTTACTGCAATGACAGAAATGTTCTATACGTACACTGTCTAATATGGCAGCCACTAGCCCCTGTGGCTGTGCAACATTTGCAATGTGGTTATTGTGAGTGGTCCTTTTGCAATCTAGAAGTTGAGTTGTTGGGACAGGGATTAGCCAAGCTGGTGGCCATGTTCCTTCAAGGTTTGGCATGCAATTAGTCTGATGCCTGGGGCTGTGCTGGGCATAGGGAGGAGTGCCACAGCCACCACTAAGACTCCCCATGTCCCTGTCTCTCATCCTGGTATGTAAGATTGGGACACCTGCTAAAAATCCCCCACCCCAGCTTTTCTGCTCGGAGGGCCCAAGCACAGCACTAGAGGGACCCTGGCTAATGTGGCGGGTGTGCGGTTCCTACGTGCTGCTCTGCATTTCATGACCATGCAGTGGATCTAGATGGTGGAAGGGGTGTTAGCAGCCAGGCTTTTCTGAACAGTTATTAAGAATTTCATTAGGTATGTTTAACACCCTTCAGGACCTTTTAAATATTATCTTTTTTTTCTTTAATCTGAAATGCACTGCTCTGGAAGTTTCATTATGGTTCATGGGTTTCCTTTTCACACAGAATTACATTTTTCTTAGTTCCTCTCTTGAGTGCTTAGAGAATATTGATGTGAAAGGTGGTTGGTAATCACAGGAAGCAATTTCTATATTCAGAAAGGATGGTACTTCCTGTGCATGGAAACTGCAGAGAAACCTATAAGTGGCAGACAGGAAGATCCGATTGAGCTACAAAAAGTCTGTAATAAAAAATAGCTATTTTTCTTTACAGCATGCATTCTCTTGACCAAATCTCCTTATTTTAATGAATACAAAGGAATTATTTATAATTATTAGTCACCATGTACATACAATTAGAGTACTAAAATGTTGAGAAATACTATGCCTTTTTAGTAGATTAATTTTGTCCTGTTTGCTTCTATTGAGGTAGACATTTACATATCAAATTATGTATTTGTTAATAGAAAAGAAGCCACACTCTGTAAAATAATTTTAAAGAGATTTATTCTGAGCCAAATTTGAGGACCATGACCCCCAGCCACGCCCAAGAAGCCTTGAGCAAGTGGACTCGCTGTAGCTGGGTTACAGTTTGGTTTTATACATTTCAGGGAGACGAGGGTTACAGGTAAAGTCATAAATCAATATGTGGGAGGCATACATTGGTTTGGCAGAAAAGGCGGGCCATCTCAAACCAGGGGCTTACAGGTTATAGGTGGGTTTAAAGATTCTTTGGCTTGTAATTGGTTAAAGACAAAAAGCTTTGTCTAAAGGCTTGGAATGTTTTAACATAAGGAGCTCTTTATTGGAGACAAACCACTGGGACATTTATTTGTTGTGTAAATTGAGGACCAGCAGGTTTGTCTTGCATAACCTTAGGCCTGTTAATGGGTTACAGAGAATGTCCCCAAGAAGGGAGGGGGGCATGATGAGGCATGTCTGACTTCCCTCCTCCTGGCAGGCAACTTAGTTTTGGGATATCCCCTTGGCCAAGAGCGAGTCCATTCGGTCAGCCTGTTGGGTGGGGGAGCCTTAAGGTTTTATTTTAGTTCTCATATTCAAACATGGAGGGATTTGTTCAAGTACGTTTTACTAGCACTAATTCTGAATTGATGGGATCCAAAGTACAAAACTTCCAAACTTATCAAAAGCTGGAGCTCCAGGGTCACATGCTCTGTAAACATTAGTTTTTTTTTTCCTGTAGACATTGCAGGAAACTATTGCTATCTGTAAGATACTTTTTGCTGGGATCTTTCCATGAATCTCCACCACAAATCCTATACCACAACTAAGCTCTATATTCCTTGCTAACAACAGAGATAACAAAATTCTCTAATTGGCCTTTGTTTTGTCGAAATGCAACCATGATGGGGCCTTTTGGCAATAATAATTTTGGAACTGCACTTGTAATTTTTTTTTAAGCAAATAGGATCTTAAGGGCATTTGAGTGTGTCTGGAATGCTTTAAGCAGTCAAGCGCCATGCCTGGGTTGTGTTTTCAAGCTCTCACTTGGCAGTGACACTCAGCAAAATGGATGGGAGGGGGAAGGTTGAGGAGGGGAGATGGGGAAGGTTGAGGAGGGGAGACGGGGAGACGGGGAAGGAACCTGGTCCCTGAGCGAGGTCAGAGATATTGACCCTGACCAAGGACGCTGTCAGCAGTGAGACAGACGAGGGTACAAATTTCAGGGCAAAAGTCAGTAAGCCTTCAAGAGAATTTAAAGAAAAGGAAAATATAGGGGAGTGAGTCAGACAAAATGATCTGGAGTTCTAGGATAAGTCATAGAATGTTGGGTTCATGAAGGAAGTAAATGATAACGCAATTGATTCAAAGAGGACTAAGATCCCCTGGAACGATTGGAAACACTCGGTGTTCAGTCAGAGACACGAAGGTAGCCAGGAAGTGTTACACCTGAAGGGGAAATTACAAAGCCACACTGTGAAATATATTAATAGAATCAGATGGACCCATTAAGCAGTAATGTATTGCCAAACTGATGAAAAGTCATTACCCTGAAATAATAGCCCAAATCTCATAGTTAATTATTACAGGGTGAGATTACGGGTGCCTCATACAGACAAGGTCAATTATGCTACACCTACTTAAAATGTATTATAAATAATCCACAGGTAAAAGTTGTAAAATGTTAAAAATAAAAGGTGAGAAAAACATTGAATTCAGTGGTAATGTATTTTGATAATAGCAGGCAGATAATTACACAGGATAATGTTCACACTTAGGATATAAAGAATGACTCCTTAGATTGGTCTTCCTAAATGAATACATCGACCTTTGCCACCCGCCTGTTCCTGGGAACTGTCATGTTGTTGTTCTTAGTACCATCCCTGTTTCCACTTTGCACAGCACCACACCCAGCCCAGGAGACGTTTGTCAAGCGTTTGCTCTTTGCCCAGGTTCCTGTTAATTCCTGGGGATATAGTAGTGGGTAAGACCAAAGCACTGCCGCTCGGGAACTCACAGTCTAATGTAGGAGACAAGTCAGTAAAATAATTTTAAAGAAAATAATCATACTTGGGATAGAGGTATTTATAGAGGCCTGGCCCTGGGATTGAGTTCCTGAATGAGATTAGGTCTAAACAAGTCTTGGAGGATGAGCGGGAATTAGCTGAGCTAAGATAAGCGCAGAGGAGGCATGTGGCTGGGGCTGGGTCGTGAAGGTAGGCCATCGGCTAAGACTCTGCAATATGAAGTGACATTTACATATATCTGTGTGTGTTCATGCATGTGTATATGTGCATATGCATGTGTGTTTGTGTGTGCATGTGTATACATGCACGTGTGTACATGTGCATGTTTAAATGTGTGCACATACATGTGTGTTCACGGTGTGAGTGTGTTTGACTGTGGGGGGCAGTGGGACCAGAGGTGGGTCAGTATCTCTAGACTGTAGATCAAAGAGCACTTCAATGTCTATTTACTATCTCTGTGCTCTTTTTAGTCTTAGTTCAATTGGTTTTGCTGTGAGTGCTTAACTAGAAACTTCCATAAGAAATAAAATTAGCATTATTTCTTTTCTCTTCCATTCTGCCTCTTTGTGCCCAATATAGGACAATGAATCTTCACACTTTTTTGTAGAACAAAGGCAAGAGAGGAGTTAAAAAGGAAAGTATTTGAGAGGCTGCAAGGGGAAGGTCTGTTCTCCCTCACGCTCCCTCTGTTTTACAACTCTTTCATCTTTACTCATGGGAAATTTTTTAAATAATGAATATACATTACTCGTATAACTTGAGAAGAAACAGAACATTCTTTAAAAACCTTACATTGAGTACCAATATGAATTTTTGCTTGGAGTGAAAAAGTTTTTAAAAAGTTATCTATATCTGTGAAGAACACATTTTCAGTATGAGGTCTATTACAGAAATTTAAAACTATTCAGTTCTTGAAGGTTGAGTTAATGCTTTAGTTTCATTCCGAATGCAGTTTCATTCAAGCGGTCTCACTACAGGTCGAGTCGCCTTGTATCGCTCACGTCTTCATGTCCTCCTCCTCTACACCGAGGCTCCAGTAGCCGTTTCCCGCTCACTGAGCAGCTTGAGTAAACAGAGAATGTTGAAACATGTCCGCCCCTCCAAGGCATCACCAATTCTTCCCTGCAATAGTGTGATAGTCTCCTAGCAGATATCCCTTTCTTTAGTTTCTTGTTTTAACAATTTCTGTTCTACACTGTTGCTTAAATGCTTACCATTCTGAAATCCTGCATCAGATCAACTTGCCCACCAGGTAAAGGCTAGACATTCCTGCAGGTCACTCAAAGCCCTCTGTGACCCACGTCCCCGCCGGGCTCTCTGACCCCTCTCTTGCCATCCTCCTGCATTTCCCCTCCACAGCCAAGCTCTGTCTAGCCTTCTCACATTTCCGCACTGTTCTCCTTGCTTGGAATACCACCACGGCTGGTCCATCCTTCCAACCCTTCCTTATTCATTAAGATTTTGTTTTAATATGATTTCCTCCTCAAAGTCTTCCTTAACATCTGCAAGACGAATTCCCTGAGGCGTGTTTCCATGGTTCCTTGACTATTCAAATTTCTAGTCTGGAATTTATGATGTTGCTGTAAGGGGCCGAGGGAAAACTTCCCCTTCGCCCTCTAAAGATTTGGCTGCAAATCAACTGGCAAGAGGCAGATTGATGGGAGAAAAGGCACGCAGATCTGTTTGATCATAGTTTTATGTGGCATGGGTGCCTTTTGAGTGAAGATCCAAATATACAGGGGAAATTGTCCATTTTTATGCTTAGGTCCAACAACGTATGGACAGCTGTGTAGAAATATGATTGGACAAAAAGCGCATGATCTAGTACTAACAGGCGGAGGGGGAAACCAGGCGGAACCTGTCTGTTTAGATTCTTCTTGGCCTCTCTGAGCAACATCCCTTCCTTCTGTGTGTGGGGCAGGACCCTCTCCAGAATGGGGGTCTTATGACCCCCAGTCAAACAAGATAAGTTAGAGAATTTCTTCATGGCCAGTTTTTATACAGAAAGGTGGGTAAAGTTAGAGTAATATTTTTAGGTTTTATGGCTGGCTTTGAGGAGGTTCTGGTTTCCCTGACCTGACTGCCTTGGGGAAGAGGGATTCTGGCCTTGGGGAAGAATGAGGGGCCAGGGAAAGGAGGGCGGGAGAAGGTCGGAGAAAGACTTTTGCTTCTGAGGCTGTTTCTGAGGACTTCGTTTTGGAGTATGATTTTCCGATCCCAACGTCGCTGCAATTATTTCTTTCAGGCCCGTATATCGCATCGTGTTATGAAATCAAAGAGGTAGATTTATCTGTCTGGATCTGTAATCCTGGCAGTATAGCACAGTGGCTGCCACCTATTTAAAACTCGGCCAATATTTGGGGGGATGAGTTATTCTTTCCATGCATTCAGTGGTGCCCCTTTTCTTCAATTAGACCATGAACTTCCGTGGTCTGGACCTCAGCACGGACGATGATCTGAGATAAGTTGTGTGCCGTATGTGATAAGTGCCATGGTGGTTCGTCTGTTAGGTGGCCACCGACATCCTTGCCATTCCTGCGCATGCATGCTGCTCTGCCCATAAGCAGAGGGAACCGTTTTCCCTTCTCCAGGAGTCGAGGCTGCCTTGTCATTGTGCCTTTCTTTGACCATGTAACTCTGTGCCAATTCTCTGTGTAGGCGTCAGGAGACCTAACAGCTTTTACCTTTGTGTCCGTGGGATCTAGCAGCCATGTGGACAAGCGTGAGCTGGACTACTGAATATGAGCCCCTACAAACATAGAAAGGACCAGAAAGTCTTCAGTTGTTCCAGCCATCCTAGCTGGGGGGCGGCCATGGGAATGGGGCCTTTGGGATGCTCCAGCACCAGCCAAGCGCCCAGGTGAACGTGGTCATAGCCAATACCACGCGTGGAAAAGAAGACCTCAGGAAATTCTGAGATATAATACGTTGTTTTTCTCAACCAGAGATCAGCAAATGATAGCCTGTGTCACCCACTGTTTGCAGGTTTATTGAAACACAGCCAGCTTTGTGTACACATTGACTATAGCTGCTTTTGCACTACTGGGGGAATTGAGTAGCTATGACAGAGACCATACAGCTTTCACAGCTTAAAATATATATGATCTGAACTTTTACAGGAAAATTTGCGGACCCTGTTTTAAGACACTAACTTTGTAGTTTGTCAAGCAGCAAAAGATCACTGAAAGAACTGCTGGCGAATTTCAGCTGAGTCACGGAGGTGAAGGGGTAAAGAAAGATGTCCCAGGTGCTGTGAGGTATGGCCTCGATGACGTACCAGTGCTGAGAGGCTGAGAGGCCAGCACATGACGGGTGGCACAAACAAAAATCAATCTCTTTTTTGTTCCAGATCTTTTTCTTTTTCCCTTTTGCACTGATGGTGGAAAAGAAAATATGAACGCAGACTAAGAGAAATTAAGTAAAACATATTCGCCAATCATGCACAGGTGGTGGGATTAGAGTTGCTTAAGGTATTATCTTCTGTCATCACTGACTGGAATCAAAGAATGACCTGTTCAGAAGCCGCTGAGTGAGCGCCATGGTCTCCGGGGAAGGTCCTGGATGGCGCAGGGGCCCTTCTGTGCTTAGCTTCTGTCACTCCCTCCCAGCCCTTCCATGTGATTCCTCGGAGGGCACATCCATCTGTTCTTTCGAAATCAGAGAAATTTTTTTCGTGTGACACATGAATCTTTTATTGAGAATTTGAAATTCTTTACTGAAAAGTTTTAGTTTCTGGAAAGGAGGCACCATGACGCCATGGCATAGCGGCAGGAGTAAGTTCACAAGTCACACGGGGCTGGGCACGTGGCTCACACAAGGTAGCAGGATCACTTGAGACCAGTCTGAGCAAGAGCAAGACCCTGTCTCTACTAAAAATACAAAAATTAGCCGGGTATCGTGGCACATGCCTGTGGGCCCAGCTACTCGGGAGGCTGAGGCAGGAGGAACGCTCGAGCCCAGGAGTTCGAGGTTGCTGTGAGCTAGGATGATGCCATGGCACTCTAGCCAGGGCAACAAAGTGAGACTCTGTCTCAAAAGAAGTCACATAGGATCAGGTTCAAATCCCAGCTTCACCATTTTTGTTTATTTCTTTGTCTTTTTGGACCTGGACAAGGTGCTTTAATCTTTCTGGGCATCATTTTTCTATGAAGTAGAGACAAAAATGGAAACAGTTAGCACATAATAAATGCCTTTTTGTTCTATTTTTAATGAAAATGTATTATTTGACAATGCCCAGAGATGATCTCATTCAACATTAGAAATAAAAAGCCTTGGAATATCACTGCTTACCAGAAGAAATTAACAGTGATCCTCATTTGTTTAGGACACAATGTATACAAGACATTGTACAAAGCTCTGAAATTAAGAACGTGGATATTATAAGTGATAGAAACCTCTTTAATATGAGGAATCAGAGGTGTTAACTGTCAGATGTACTGGGACACAGGGCTAGGCTAGGTTTTATTCGGATTTCTGAAATAAGAGTGCTAACAAGTGTTTATCATGTGCCCAGTTTTAAGTGCTTTGCATGCATTAGTTGTTCTTTTCCTGACATCCCTATGGAGTCCGTGGCTGGAACACAGACGAGCCATCACAGACTGTACTTTCCCCACTGAGAACCACTGCCCTACTCTCACCCATCACGTGCTTGGGCCGATTTATTTTCAGTTGAATGGAATTATTTTTCCCCTTTGGATAATTTAAAACATTCGAATCTAATATATCATAAAATGATGTTATATAGCAAAACAGAACAAAACAAAAAGCACAAGAAAGTAAAATAAATCAAGACCAACAAACTTGACTGCCGTATTTTTTCATAACTGGCTCTAGCCAGCAGAAGCTGATAAGAGGCCATGAACTCTGAGTGAGTGTTGCTCGACCTAGCTGAAGACACTCTCCTGACCCATGAACAATGGGATTCCTTAGCACCAACTGCGAGCAGACTTACGGGCTCACTCCGTTCTGGCTGAGTGCAGGCTTTCATTGCTGAGCTGGCACAACTCCACGACTTCCCCTTCTAACCTTAAAACACCCAGACTTCTCCCTTCTCCATGAACTACTCAGTAAATTTCTTCACATGTCAGTACTCCCAGGCCAAGACAGTGAATAAACTTGGCATTGTCATTTTAAAAACAATTTTGGTTTTGTTTCATTTTTAAACTCTAGTAGTCTTTATTTGATTATTTGATGAGGCATTAAGGCAACGAGTAATTTGTCTGCTGCCACTAATCTCCACAAGGCTGAGATTTGAACCCAAGCAGTCTATGTCCAGAATCGGTACGCCTGGCTGCTTGCCTGCATAGAGCCAAATATTGACACCAGGTTCTTCTCTATGGTGAAACACCAAGTGCTTAAACAAGTTGAAATTATCTTCACAGCTTTGTGGTTTTGCAGGAACATTGGTGAAGACCTTAATGATTCAAAAAATAAGAATCACTCACTATGATACATGTAAGAAACATATAGACAATTTTTAGTATCCCTGGTGATATAATGGTAAATGTTTAACACTAAGCTCTTCAAAAAAATGTGTATGTGAATGTGTACGAAAGTTTATTATAATTTACTGATACGAAGGATGCATAGCAAACTTACAATAACAGTAAAATATATATGACTCTATTGTAAATTCTATAAAGACATTTTATTCTTACAGAATATATTTGTTGATTTTTTGCCACATCCTGGTAATCACGGTCAACCTGTGGTTACAATTGGTAAAAGAATATAATTCCAACATCAATGCCAGCCGATGTTTTCGTTTACGTTAATGAGTAGGACAACAGTGAAATGACGCAGGCCTATGGCGAAACTTCACTTGTTTGTTAACTTTTTTGGTGAATCAAATGATAGATTTTGAATACTATTAATAATAGAATATTTCCTCAATTTTGTGTGTGTGTTACTTACAATGTAATGGGAGCAACTTGACATATTTTTAAATTTAATCTGTATCACTAATATTTTCTCCGTCATTTTCCAAATGTAGACAATCGATAGGATGATAAATGAAGGCCTGTTTTGTGGTTTGTCAGTTTCCATGTGTGACACCCTCACATGGCTGATTTCGCCCTGGGACCACGCGGAAACTGGAAGTGGCACCGGGAGTTGACGCACAGTGGCCCAGTTATAGCAGACAGATCACTTCGCGAGCAGAGATCGTTGTGAGATGCAGTAAATTAATATAAAAGTCACAAGTTTTGAGTATTCTCTTTGTTTTTAATATGATTCATCAATTGTAAGTTTACATGATTTAAGTTTTAATAACAACTATGTTTCACAGCCAGTTTACACACTGTCTGATATTGAGCACAATCAGTGCTTTTGAGTCAGTACAAGCCGACTGCGGAACAGGAAAAATGCACTCACCATCGTGAGTGCGACTTCAAAATATACCTAAACCATCTGACATTGTCAAACCATCTAAAATAGAGGAAGTATCTCCCAAACCTAAGTGGGGTGTAAAGGATACATTAGCGCAGCTAAAGAAAGACTGTTAATCAAAAGGGAGCCGGTCAGTGCGGGACCGGATGGAGGGGATTAGGGCTGACAGGCTGCCTGCCATGCCAGTGTCCCCGGGGCCAAGGCTGTCTGCCTGCCACAGGTGGACGGAGGCATCACACTCGCTGTTTTCTGGGTGACCCTTGCAGGGGTTGGAGTGCTCAGTGATGTCCTCGGTTCTTGGTGCATGTTTTCGCTCCTAATTGTTGAAGCGATTTCCTGGGTAGCAGCAAGCCTTCCACTTTTAAGACCGTAAAGCTGAGGTTGAAGACTGGTGAAGTAATTTGCTCAAAACCACTCCTCTCTGAAGAGGTAGAGCCAGAATGTGAACTTGAGAGGAACTCCAAAGCCTTCATGCTTTTATCCTCAAGATTTAAATAAATAAAAACACTTAGAGCTGGGAATCACCTTGGGTATTAATAAATGTCGTGGTGCCCCTGGGGCCTGTTCAGATGACCCAGAGAAAGATGCCTAGAATGGTTCCTATTAAAACTGAGAAAATGTTACTATTGGGAAGTTGGGCATATTTGAAAGCTTTTGTTTTTGAGGTTTGATTGACAAAGAAAACTTTTCAAAGTCTTCACTTGCCTTTGCCCAATAGCAAGAATGCCTTTGCTGGTAAGTCGAAGAAGCGGAGAGCAGTGCACCAATATTCCCAATTTCATCTCCTCCTCCTGTATTTTTATCCTGGAACTTCAACCGCAAATGAAATAAAAAGGCTTGGAATCTATTCTGTCTTAGAGAGACAGCTCCTTTCCATCCGTCTCATCTTAAATGCACCTACTTGATCTATTTTTTCTCCTGCCTCTCAGTGAGAAGCGGTCTTTAAATGACCAGTGAAAGCTGATTTCTCCCTGGTGACCACAGTCAGCCCTGCCTTTGCTCCCGTGAGTACTCCGTCCTCGTATAAATCATTGTTTAAATCATTGAGTCGTATGTTCCCGAAGAGGAACAAGGAAGCTGAGTTCATTTAATAATTTCCTAAAATATGCCCTTCATCGATAAATCAACGAACTTAACAAGACAAGCATAGCTCAGGCCTACTTGCTGTCAGAGCATTTTGGCTTTTGAAGCATTTTAAGTGAGTGAGTCGAGGCGTTTGTGCCATTCTTCAATTCTCAAGTGTATGTCCAGTCCTGACACCATCACCATTAACACACATACACACACCAGCACACACACTGTACACACATGTGCACGAATATGTATTCACAAGTTCATTTTTTGTTGGTAACTTCCAGATTAAGATTTAATTCAATGTATCCTTTATGGATTGGATCTTTTCTTTCTCTTTTCAAATTCATAGAATTTTAGGACTTTGTGGGAAACCAAGTTCTGTTCCTTTCAACTGTCCCAATGTATGAGGAAATAGCAGCTCAGAAAGCTTAATTAACTTCATCTGAGCCACACGTCCACTCAACAGCAGGTCTGTTTATGCAACTCAGATACCCTGATATTTTTTAAAATAATATATTTTCTTTTTTAGGATAGTTTTAGATTTACACGAAATAGACAACAATATAGAGTTCCCATATACCCTGTACCCAGTTCCCCCTATCAATCGGGCCTTACACTTTTATGATACATTGCTATAGCTAGTGGACCCACACCGATCCATTTTCATTAACTAATGTCCAGAGTTTACTTGGATTTCCTTAGTTTTTACCTAATATCTTCTTCTCTCCCAGGATTCCGTCCAGGACACCACATTGCATTCACCTGTCGGGTCTCCTTAGGCTCCTCTTGGCTCTGAGAGTTTCTCAGATTTTCCCTGTTTGTGATAACCTTGATGGTTTTGAGCAGTATTGGTCAGGTGTTTTGTAGAATGATGCCCTTATTGTTATCCTAGTGTTATCTCTCCCTTTATTCAATACTGACTTTTTTTGCCCTGGCAACTTCGACAAGGCCTGTCTTATCTTAAGTGAGCAATGTGAGTGAGTAATCTGATGGATAGATCTAAAAGGCCATCCCTTAATTTAAAAAAAAAAAAAAAAAAAGGCATATCCTTCCAGAAACCTGGCATGAGGCCAGCACATCCTCCGCTAGAGATTTCTTCATCTGGGGGTGCCCTCTGGGGTGCAGGTGCTTCCCAAGCAGCACAAGGCATCAGACCTTGGTCATCTATTAACAACTCAGCACAATTACTTTATAATTCTTTTTTTCCACTCTACCTACTATGTACTATGCACTATTCCGTACACTTGCATTAATTATCACATTATTACAACACTCTTATGAAACAGGCTATATTATTGCCCTCATTTATATAAGGAAAAAAGGTATATGTTGGAATGTAGCGAGCACCAAGATCCAGAGGGGGGCCAGGACGGACCTGCAGAAAAGTAGAAAGCATTTTAGTCCTAAGAGGAGTATGTGGTATGTGATGGGGCCTTCGTGGTCCTGTTAAGGCCACAGATTTTTTTCCCTGAGCAAAGAGGTAATAATGGAAAGGTTATTAAAAGGGGTTTGACTTGCTCAGATGTATATTTTAAGGTAATCATTTTCCTGCTGCTGCAGAATGGGTTTGAGATGAGCAAGGCAGGGGCAGGGAGGCTGTTAGGCATGGGGCCAGAGACAGGCTCTGCAGGAAGGCTGAGGAAGGGCCTCACGGACCCTCATTCTCTTCCGACGTTCTTGGAACTGCAGCTGGGAAACACAGAGATTTTACTGCTCCTAAATTCAGGGGAGGATACATATATATGCCTATGTTTGTTTATATACATAGTCATCTACATCTACCATGTATTATTTGATTAGTAGCAGATATTAATCTTTTTTTGTAAACTATGGTAAGCAAGCAATAAAACATTTTTGTGTTTTCTTTTCAAATTGAATCTAAATCTAAGCTGACCTGCCAAGAATGCAATCTTGGTGATTACTGGGTCCTCCTTCCTGGGCATGAGGACCCAGGGAGGCTTACACAGTACTCCACGGGGCAGACTGCTAGCCTGCTTGTCGTGGGCACCACTGACATTCCCACGGGCCAGGCACACGATGCCACTGCTAACTCCAGAGAGATGTGGGCCGAAGCCCTCTTCTCTGCCAGAAGCACCCAGCTGGGGGTTCCAGCCACCTAGGCCCCCCAGGAGCCTACCCATCGGAGGACTCCCTCAGCCCCAGGCCATGGATAAGCCTGTATGAGAGACTCACTCTGTTTTCTTCCCATGGAGGGACATTTCCTCTTTTCCTCAGTGTTTTTGCCTTGGCCCCTCCCAGGAAGCTGCAGCCAGCGTGTCCAGTGGAATTTCCTATGTTGATGGACATGTTCTAGTCTACATTGTCCAGTGTCAGAGGCACTATCCACATGCGACTGTTGATCACTGGAAATATGGCTAGCAAAACAAGAGACTGAATATTTAATTTAAATTTTAATTAAATTGAAGTTTAAATAGCTTCATATAGCTATTAGCTGCAATACTATACAGTTGAATGGCGAGAATAGGCAGGAAGGAGGCTGATTGAAGCAGTTGTGCTTTCTGCCTTGCTGTGCAAATCACCCTGAAGACTAAGAGAACAGGGGCTGGTTACCTGCTTAGAACAGGGAGGGAAAAATACATAAATCCTTTTCTCAATAAATCCTCCTGACACAGATGTATTTGATTCTATTCCTGCATGCTTTGGATGAGTTACCTGTTTACAGTTTGGGGCGAGGAGCCCAGATTGACAATCTGGGTTATATTGGAAGGTTTCCTCCGGGCTCTGTCCTGCCTGCCTTCCCCGCCCGACGGTCCACCCACTGGGAGCCTGGCCCGACTGACACGGAGGTGCAGGACATTCAGCACTGAGCCAGGCCAGCTTTAGCCTCCCTCCTCTCAGCAGAGCCAAGGGAGCAGGCTGTGCTGTGACACGGCATGGCCCAGGTTCTCACGGGCCGTGCCGGACGTGCCAGCCACCAGCCTCCCCGCTCTCTCGGCAGCTTCACCCTGGTGATACCTCTCGCTGCTTCCCTGACTCGCGCTCACAGAGCACATTCACCACACACAACCTTAGCAGACTCCTGCGGTTGGTGGGTGGAAATGGTGAAGGCAAAGTAGCATTCGGTGAAGTCTATAAAGTCACTGACAGGCTGTCTACACATAATTCGCAATTGTGGATTCCTGTAATTCCTCCCTCCCTGCCTCCCTCTCTTTTTCTCTTTTTTTCTTTCCTTCCTTTCTTCTATTGAGATATAATTCACAAATAAAATTCATCACATTAAAGTGTAAGTTTCAGTGATTCTTAGTATGCTCACAAGGTTGCACAACTATCACTACTATATAATCTTAAAATATTTTCATCAATACAAAATGAAACCCTTACCTGCTAGCAAGTCTCCTGATTTTCCCTCTCCTCTGGTGACCACTAATCTACTGTCTATCTCTCTGAATTTGCCTATCCTGGAGAGTTTATACAAATATGGTTTTTTTTCCCCCCTACCTTCTTTCACTTAATATAATGTGGGGGTTTTTTGGTGCTGTTTTGTTTTGTTTTTTGAGACAGAGTCTTGCTGTGTTGCCCGGACCAGAGTGCTATGGCATCAGTCTAGCTCACAACAACCTCAAACTCCTGGGCTCAAACGATCCTCTTGCCTCAGCCTCCTGAGTAGCTGGGACTACAGGGATGCACCATCATGACTAGCCAATTTTTTATATTTTTAGTTGCCCAGCTAATTTCTTTCTATTTTTAATAGAGATGGGGTCTCGCTCTTTCTCAGGCAGGCCTCAAACTCCTGAGCTCAAACAATCCTCCTGCCTCAGCGTCCCAGAGTGCTAGGATTACAGGAGTGAGCCACCGCGCCTGGACAATATAATGTTTTTGTGATTCATCCGCGTTGTAGTATATCTCAGTACTTCATTCCATTTTTACTGCTGAATAATATTCTTTGTATGTACACAACATATTTTGTTTATACATTCATCAGTTAATTAGCATTTGGGTTATTTATAATTTTTGGCTATTATAAATAATGCTGCTAGAAATACTATATACAAGTTTTTGTGTGAACATATATTTTTAGTTCTCTTGAATGTATACTTAGGAGTAGAATGGCTGGATCATATGATAATTCTATGTTTAAATTTTTTAGGAGTCACCAAACTGTTTTCTATAGAGGCTATACCATTTTACATTTTGAGCAGTATTTGAAGAGGCTAATCTCTCCACAAGCTTGCCTATTATTGTCTTCTATTATCTTCACCCTAGTGGTTGTGAAATGGTATCTCATTGTGGTGTGATGTGCATTTTTCTAATGACCAATGATGTTGAGCATCTCTTCACGGTAAGGTATTGGTCATTTTTTAAAAATTGGGTTACTTTTCTTTATATTGTTGAATTTTAAGAATTCTTTATATACTCTAGAAACTAGACCATTATCTAATATATCATTTGAAAATATTTTTTCCAACTCTATTAGTTTTCTGTTTTTGTATTTTAAAATAAATTTTGTTGTGTATATTTAAAATATACAGCATTATGTTATGAGATACAGAAGTATGTAGATAGTAAAAAGTTTATGATAGTGAAGCAAATTAAGATATCCATGATCTCACACAGTTACCTGTTATTTTTGGGGGGGGGTGTATGTGACAAGAACAGCTATATCTACTCATTTAATAATCTCATATACAGTACAATTTTATCATCTCTGGTCTTCAGGTTGCACATTAGGTCTCTAGACTTGTTTATTTTGCATATCTGCTATTTCATATTCTCTGATCTGTATTTCTCCATTCCCCACCCCCTCTCCCTGCCCCCATCCCCTGTCCTGGTAATCAATGTTTTGTTGTCTATCTCTGCATATTTGAATTATTATTTTTTAGGATCCACATGTAAGTGAGATCATGCAATATTTTTCTTTCTGTGTCTGGCTTATTTCACATAGTATAATGTCCTTTAGGTTCCCCTATGACATGGCAAATGGCAAGATCTTTTTTAGGGCTGAATGGCACTCCATTCTATGTATGTACCACGGTTTCTGTATCCGCTGTCTGTTGATAGACACTCAGATTGTTTTCATATCTTGACTGTTGTGAATGATGCTGACATGAACATGGGAGTGAAGACATCTTCATGGGGCAGTGATTCCATTTCCTTTGGGCGTACTCCCAGAAGAGGGATTGCCGGGTCGTATGGTAGTTCTGTTTTTAACTTCCTTAGAATCCTCCTTACTCATTTCCATAATGGCTGTACCAATCTGAATTCCCACCCACACTAGACAAGAGTTCCCTTTGTTCCGCACCCTTGCCAACATTTGTTATCTTTTGACTTTCTGATAATAGCCATTCTAAGGAGTATGATTCGCATTTTCCTGATGATTAGTGATGTTCGTATGCCTGTTGGCCCTTTTTATGTCTTTCTTTGGAAGAGAAATGTCTATTCAGGTCTTTTGCCTAATTTTAAATTGAGTTATTTGTTTTCCTTTTACTTTCTTATATGATAGACTCAAAGGGATTTTTTGATCTTATTTTTTTCTAACGTTTTCCTGTTAAAAGTTTTAAATATATATAAAATAAAAAAAAATTGTGTAGTGAACACCTACATACTTACTACCTCAGTTCTACAATTAATATTTTCTCCGTATGCTTCATCACATATCTATATATCTGCTGATGCTATTGTTATTTTTTTTTCTGGGTAAGGAATATCCTTCCAGTATATCTCTGGTGTAATCTTCCTCCTCCTTAAACTTTAATATTTCTTTTTCTCAACACCTACCAAGGCATTCACCCATATAGGACTAGGAGAAAAAGAAGAACACAACAAAACCACCAAATTATTCTGGCCCCAGTGAGGACATTTATATTGAGTATCTGTATTTGAGGTGTCCAATTGGGTGCCATAAGAATTATGTTTAGTGCAAGCACTTCTGTCCTGCACACCACATGGAATTCAGAATTGTCATGTCCTTCTGTGAACCTATTAGCACATCTTCCTTTTGCTAGTGAGAGACTTCACAGGTAACAACGGCTTTTAATGCCACCCTTGACTTTGTGTATATTCCAACAGCTAAAGAAATCCTTTAGGGACTTTTTTTTACGACTTTGTGAGTGAGAAGTTATCTCCTCTAGTGCCTTATTTTATGTCCCTGAATGTAATAGTGCCAATTCCATGGCTGCTGAGTTTACCTGCTTTATTTGCTTTAAAGAGAAAGTTCAGCAGAATTTCAGAAGGGGCTGGAGAATGCGTGTCAAGCAATGTCTGCCCTATATCAATTTTGCACAGCACTGGGAGAGGAGAATTGAAACAAAATTTCCCATTGTGTAAAAGCAGCTATTAGGAAGATGCAGCTGAATTTAGGATGATTGGCAAAGGAATGGGATGCAGCATTAAAGGGAGTTGGGGGCACAGTTAAAGGATTTATTTGCCCCTTTTTCCCCTTTCTCTCTTCCCGATTTTATCATTTATTTCAGAGGCTCTCAAAAAGCACTACTTTAAGACCGATCGGAATTTGTGGAACATAGCCATCTGATATGCTTATTTCAACACATGAACATGAACAGATGTTTACATTATAATGTTAAATGTGCCAGCTGTTGTCATGTTGGAATAAGCAGCTATGCATTTTATTTAAAAGTGAAACAAGCTTTTAAACCACTTTGCTCACAAACATCCATATGAATGCAACTTTCTTGTCTTCCTTCCTTCTTTTGAAAGAATTCAGGTTGCTATTTCTGGACGTGTCATGGAAGGTCAGTGCCCGGTGGCATCAGCCAAGTCAGTGAATAACATACTCTTATCATTGTGCTCAGGACAATATGAAGTTTAAAACATTTGTCCCAGATTTAGGTTTAAGTTTTTAAGTTTCTATCCATAGCTGTGAAAGGTTGGCTGCATCCCCCCAGGCAAGTGTTCATGGATGTTGATAGCTGTCACCACTTGGACAGCGTTGACTGTCAGGCTCCCCCACCCACTGTGGTACAAAACCCGGAACATCAAGGGTTTCCCCTATTAAATTGCCTTAGTTCTATATTCATTATTAAGAAACAACATAAAAGATTAAATCTCCACTCCAAGGCTTGCGCTAGAGGTAACTCGATCTGCTGAGAGAGAACTGGATGCCTAGACTTCCCTCCACTGTTGCAAACACAGGTGTCCCTGGGGGCCTCCGAAGGGCCTCGGCACCTGGACAGGTAGATCAGTCTTGAAAAGATCATTACTGCCTAAGTGAAGTTTTTTCTTTTTCTACTGATTGTTTTAAAAAGATTAAACAGACATAATATGAGAGTATTTGGACATAAGGTGTGAAACTCATTATATCATTATTCCAGGAACATGCTAGGAGCTACATTTGTTTTCTTAAGCCTGTCCATTGGAAGGAAAAATAGAATATTATGCAGTCCTTAAATATGTTTATGCAGAATGTGTGATACCATGGGGAAGTAATTTTAAAGTGTTAATTGATAGGACAGGGTACTTCTTATATGTTTAATATTATATCAACCCATTTTAAATTTTTGCCTGTGTGTTAAATCTAGAAAAAATAAGTCAAGAGGAAAGATATGAGAATGTTTACGGCTATCTCCTGGTTGCAGTCATCTTTGCAGCGGCCCATAAATTCTGATGTAATCTGGCTGCCTCTCTCCCCACCCCCACCTCAACTCCCAGCACCCCATGCCCCACCCGGCCCTCCAGTTAGAGACACTCGGCTTCCGTTCCTCCAGCTCCCCACTTAGTGTCTTTGTGCCAGCTGGTCCCCCTGCCGGGAACCGCTCCCTGTGTAGCTGCTTCCCACACTGCCTCACCTGCATCAAATGGGACCGAAACACCACTTGTACCGAAACACCACTTGTCCCGGGAGCTCTGTGCTCAGGGAGGGCCTCCCAGCTGGCACTGTTCCTGCCTCTTCTCCTCCCACACCCAACCCCCTTCATGCCTGCTATTTTTGCTTTCTTTTTTCTTAATATTTCCCCCTTAATTGTACACTAATGTAATGCGTGTGTAGTTACAGTAATAATTTTTACATATAGATATATATTATATTAACACACACATACACATATATTTTATAGAGTGCTGTGTGTGTGTGTGTGTGTAACTCTCCCTTCCAGAACGTAAATTCCACGAGGACAGGGAGGTTATGTTTGTTCTGTTTAAATCCAGTGACTTGTGTCCTGTACCTACACTGGGAATCGGCATATCGTAGGCCCTCTCTGAATAAATGTTGAAGGAATGGGGGTTGGCATTACAGATGATTTATAACAAGAATGGAGTAATGCAATTCAGTAAAACAAATGATTCTTTACAAAATGAAGAGGGTATAAGTAGCATAAAAATGAGTAGCATAAAGATTTGAGCAAAGTGTTAAGATGTTCAAACACCTAGATGCTTCCTGGCTTTGTAATGAATGAAGTAAACCCTTAGTGCATCATGGTATACTACTCGGTCACCTTGTGTGATGCTTGCTCTGAGAAAACTGCAGACTGTCATCATGCCTCCGTCCCTCCAGGCTTCTGATCTTCCCAGGCAGAAAGGGAAAATCTAACATATCAATCTGCCCAGGTCGCATCCCTCCTACCTGCATTGCAGGTGCTGAGCCCAGAAGACAGTAATGAATCTTTGTAGGTTTGGCCTTGACACGAGAGAATTATGAAGTGGTAGCTCTGATTCTAGGCTACTGTTCTGCATCATTTGTGATTTAATCACTGGTAGCAAAGAAGTTATCAAAAAGGCAAGTGTTCCCTTTCCAAACGTTTGAAATAATTGGTTTTGTGTGTCTTGGGGTCAATGTCCATTGGTTTGGAAAGAAAGGAGAAGAGAATTTAAAGATTTCTGTAGTTTCAACTCTCTTGTTCCTCTTAGTCACAGCTAAAATATAATGCAAATTATTGAAAATGGAAATCAAATTTTCTTTTTAATTTGGACAACTGCCATTTTCTCAAGTAAGTGGGAATAAGAGCACCTCTAGAAAGCGTGGAACATTTGTTGAGCTGTATCATGTTACCCTATTATCGAAATAAACTCAGAGTGCAATAAATGTAAAAAAAAAATGAAGGAAAAAATCCCTAACACTCTCCTCCAACCCCATCACTGCCATCTCTTAACCATTTTGGGGGAATGATATGCCAATAAAATAATCACATTTATCCCGCGGCCAGGTGTTGTGAACATTGTCAGTGACATGGGGGAGGGTTTCAGAGACGGGAGCCTGGACTCAAGGTCCAGTTCTGCAGCGGCTCAACTCACGAACTCGGGACATTCAGCAAACCTAAGGCTTCTCTGTCTCACTCTCTATTTCTATAACATGAGCATCTCTTCCTTTGCCTTTCTGGATTAAAAACAAATTGTTATAAAAGAAAGGATACTGTCATCAGCCTCAAGTGTTGTAAATTTCCTTTGGGTACAAGCAGCATTACATAAAATTATTATTCCAATTTGGACATCTTAACGTATAAGTGAGGATGAATAGCTTTTCATATATTAACGGTACTGCCAGGATAGAATTAAAAACAGTAATGGCTCATACCTGTGATCCCAGCACATTGGGAGGCGGCAGGAGGATCTCTTGAGGCCAGGAGTTTAAGACCAGCCTGAGTAACACAAGCAACATAGAAGACCGTGTCACTACAAAAAGTAATAATGATAAAAATAAAAATTATATCAGTGATGTAACAGGAACTACTCGAGTGAATAAAGGGAATTAATATGTTAAGTAACTACCTGGACCCAGATGGTATTTTTGTCATCGTTGTTTTCTAAATCATCTGAGTATATACAGTTGGGTTTTTGATATTCTTTGAGTTTATGTAATTAATAAACTGGAAACTCAAGTGGACTTTTTTCCCCTCACATTTTTACTGCATGAACTAGACTTAGTGAGAATGAAGAGGTTTTAATGGAGAAACTGCTCACAGAGGTGTCAGCGGGAATGGAGGAACCAGCAGGCAAAGTGCAGCACCTGGAGTGGCCTCGTCACTGCCCCTGGCGCTGAGGAGCGGGTACCGCTGGAGCCCTGGGCGGGAGCTACACGATGGACGCTGGGTCCAGTGAGGGGCTCCGCCACAGGCAGTTCTCCAAAGCAGAGAGGAAACTGAAAGGAAACAGCCTGACCTCCCTCTGCTCTCAATTCCTGCTGGTGCTTCTGTTACAGGGGCACAAAGGAGGGCAAACAAAGGCAAAGACCTTTTGCCTTTGTGGGTGGGGGGATTGGAGGTACAAGGAGAATAATTAGCACCAGAGTTACATTGTCATTTATTATTGCAACAGACACTGGCATTTATGTGTCTTTGCTGAGACTGCATTTCCTGGAATTCCATAGAGTAAGGATGCTGCAGTTTCCTTGCTACTACCTTAATCTTAAGAACCAGTGTGACTCTTTGTTTTTGGTGGCAGTGAAGTCCCACACCATCACTCAGTGATCTTTAACAATTGGTGTTAATTGCTGAGTTCTCTAAGCCGGAATTGCTCAGCAGCCAACAACTGTGGAGAATCAACAATTGTTTATGTAGGGTCTCTTTAATGTAATCTCACCTGTCTGCAGAGGAGCGTTAGAAAGGGCTCTTTCTCTTCTGCGTCCTGGGCAGAAGGCCCAGCTCTCGAGTTCTCTGCAGAGCTGACTCGCTCACCGTGTATTGTGTTACAGAGTCTCTCGGGCAAAGCTGTGAGGTGGGCGGTATCTAGCATCATTTTTATTTGGAATTTTTTTCTGCCTCAGGCCCTTCTAAAAGTAACAAATTTCTTTGGACAATTTCTACTGTAATCAGAATTCTCATTCATATGAAATGTAAGTAGAGATAACAGCTTGAAGAAGCACCACCAACTCCCTGGGGAAGGTGAATGTGTTCATCTCTGTAGGTATTTATTACACATGACATTGTCTACCAAGTCCAAGCATATAGCGAAAATGAAGACATTATTTCTATAAAGACCCACTTTGTGTAAGCACTAAATATAATACTTAGGAAAATTCTTCCTTTCCCAAAGATGTCAAATTACAATTTTCACAAAGTTGAAAACATGACCCTCATGTAAATATAAGATAAATACTGTTGAAAATTTATATAGCTCATTCATGAGGAACAGAGATCTATACAGTTAGGTTACTTAGAGATAAAATGGCCGATGTCTTATAAGACAATGAACCATAACTTTTGGAGTTAGAAATCATTTTTATCTCTACTGGACAAAATCTACAAGTTAATATGTGGTCTTAATCAATAGTTAAGAGCACATCAAACAAAGATAAATCCCTAAAGAAATAATTAATCCCCTAGATAATTAAATAATCTTCCAGGGAATTGAATCAAATATCGGACGGGCCTGTTAAACAATGCTTCATATGACACTGAAAGGGTTTCAGTCATCCGTTTGTCTTATTTCCAAGTTTCAGATAAGTTTTCTTAAGAAGGAAATAGACTATTTTTTATTTTTCTTAAAATACAACCTGGTTTTCTTAAGTTTCCCAACTTTGATAGGTTTAAATGTAAAAGAAATAATTACTTTTTAAAAATTCTTCTCTGAAATTACAAATTTTTAAAACCGTGAGCCCAGGTCCCACCTTTTGCCATCCATGAATGGAGAGGCGGTGGCCGATGCTTGAGTTCAGAGTCTGAAGGTGGCTGGGATGCGAGAGACAAAGGCAAACTGGAAGGCGGAATCCCAGGTCGATCCCTAAGGAAGCAGCTCATTCGTGGGAAGGTGGATCCGGCATTGACAGGTCTGCTGACTTTCCGACAGGGCCCAGAAATCCATACCTTTATGTTAAATCTCTTGATGTTTAAATATTGGCAAATTAATTCAACAGATTAAAGAGCACCATATGGGCAACAATTTCGGGTTACCTCCAGTCTGGGACTTTCCATTTTGCAACTTCTTCCATAAGTTAAATAGAGCAAGCTTCGGTGGGGAATTTTAGCTTATCAAATGCTTTTGTACACAACCTGCGATAGAAGACCAATGGGTTTGCCCTGTGTAAATTTGGATCCTAGAGCCTAGAATGCTTAAGTCTCCTCAGTCCGGCAAGAAGACCATCCATTGTCTGTGCACCCATCTGTTCATCCAGCCGGCCGGCAAGCATGTATCGAGTGCAGCGGCATGCCGTGTGCTGCGCTGGAGATATGAACATGAATGTGATTCTTTCTCTCTTTGACCCTTTGCAGCCAGATTTGCGAGTCTCCAATTTTCGATCCCTGGCTGACTCAATCCACTGCACACTGGCTCCTCCGTTCAGAATTTTTATGAAATTGCTCTTTTCAGAGCGATCTGAGACTGCATCATTGTGAAATGCTGCAAACATTTCTTAGTCATCGCCCAGCTTGATATTTCTGTGGCATTTAAGCCTGTTCTGACTTTTTTGGAAAACCTCTCTTTTGGTGTATGGGAACATATCCTCTACTGCTTTTCTTCTTGCCATTACTGCACGTCAGTGTTCTAGTAGATTCCTCTTTCTTCCCTTCCTAAATCCTTCGAGTTTTTCATCTGTTTACTTCACAACCTTCCTCCCATAAAATTCATTAGACTGAGTGGCACCAACACACGGTCTGACATCCAGCTGGCCACCAAGTCCTTCATATTCTATATCCTGTGTGTTCTCAAAACCACCCCCTTTCTCCTGTGTCTACTTGCTGTAGTTCAGGCTCTTATCTTGTATTAATCGTAAGTCAAGAAGTGTTCGACCACAAGTAACAGAAAACAGTGCAAAATGGCTTAAAAATAAGGAGATCTATTCAAAAAAAGTTTTATATTTGGACAGTTCTATGATTGTTCAATTCAGCCTCTCATCACGGACAAGTTACTTTCCGTTTTTCACTCTGTTTTCTTCAAGCCTGACCATCATAATCCCTGGATGTTTGTGGATATTTCATCATCTCAACAGAAATAATAATATACATTCGGAGAAGAAGTCCTTCCTCGTAACTCATTTTAGGTCCCTGGCCTGATATCCTTTTGCATCTTACTGGCCAAAATTGTATAATATGTTTCCATCAAAAACAACATCTGGAAGAGAAATTTAAGGACATCGGTCAGTTTAGAACAGTTACCATTTTCTTTTCTTTTGGGATCCACCTCCAATGAGTGAGGCTCACGCAGGGTAGACACGTGAAACCAGTAGTCATAGTGATGAAAAGAGCTAAACTCGAGCATGCCAGATGCTCTCTAAGTGTTTACTTATATTACTTCATTTAATCCTCACCACAACTGCATTTGGTAGATAGCGTTATTAGTCCCATTTTACCAGATAGAAAACTAAAGCTTAGAATGCTAAGGGTTTTGACCAAGATTACATAGCTATGAGGATTTATACCCAAGCTGCCTGATTCCACAGTTCTGCTCTTATCGACTTATGTTTTAACAAACATGAGATATATTAGCATGAAAGGAAGGTATGTGGAGGAAGAGTTTGTTGGTGGTGTTTTAGTCTGTTTGGACTGCTGGACCAAAATATCATAGACCAGGTGACAAGAGAAATTTATTTATCACAGTTCTGCAGGCTGGGAAGTCCAAGAGTGAGTAGTCAGATGATTTGATGTAAGGAGAGGACCCTCTTCCTGGTTCATAGGTGGAGCCTTCTTGCTGTGTCTTCACCTTGTGGAAGAGGCCAGGGCCTCTCTCAGGCCTCTTTTATAAGGGCTCTAATCCCTTTCATGCAGGTTCTGCCCTCATTACATAAGCGCCTCCCAGAGGCCCCACCTCCGATCACCATCCCATTGGAGGTTAGGATTTCAGCGTACGAAAGGGAGGCACAGACATTCAGGCCACAGCAACTGGCTCCCAGGTGTCTGCTATATTTCTACTACTGTGACAGTTGACAGTGTGTTCCTTATATCCTGTCTTGCTCTTCTCACCTGCCTCTCAAACCAGCTTCTAGACTGCTACAAGAGGGTCCTACCTAAAACACAGATCTGATCCTATCACTCCTCTGGTGCTAATCTGTCAATGCTTCACAGTTGTCTTTAGGAGAAATCCCAACCTCTGTCTCAGGTGCATGAGGCTCCTCACACCTGACACCCCAGGTCCCCACCCTAGTCCAGAAAAATTTCTTTACTTCATGCTTTAAAGTTGTATACTGAGTTACGGCTTCCGTGATGTACCATATTCTCTCCTACTCCCTTGCCTTTGCACGTATTTTCTTTTTCTTTCTTTTTTTTTTTTTCATGTAAGGAATATCCTTAGATTTTTTTTTTTTTAAGCTTAATATATGACTTTTTCTAGGTTTCCTTCCCTGACATCATTCTGAATTTGAAGAGCTTCATTTTTACTCCCACAACATTCCATGCATTATGACATATTTTGCCTTCTCCATGGTCCTTCCCTCCCAGGGCACATCAGCTGCTTGAGGACAGTCATCGTGCTCCTTATTCACATCTATGTTCAGTGCATCTTGGTATAAACACCGAACAAATACACAGAATGACCCTCATGGAATTTGGAAATTAGTGAGATGAGACAGATATTTGAAATTAGGTCTTTACATAGTAGAGGAGATGCTATAACATAGCAAATGGCTCAAAAACAGACCCCTATCAGTGCTGAATGCAATTTCTTAATTTCACTAACTTCTAATAACCTATGTCCATTGTGCTTGACGAGTTGTCACACAGTTGGTGGAATGTAAGGGCTCTTCACAGACTGGGAGAAGGGATAGAGAGATTTATTCTTTGTTTTATTTAATGAACTTCAATTAACCATAAACCCCATAAATCATGAGTGAGGTACTTGAAACATAGAAATAAAAAAGAAGCACCGTTGTTATCATTTGGTCTCACTGTGTCGTCCAGAGGGATGGAGAAACAGGACACCAAGCGGCAGTGGCAGGCTGTACTCCAGGCCATCAGCAGCGTACACACGGGGTGGGTTGCGAGCCCAGAGAAGGGTCTCCCACCCATCCAGGAAATGAGGGAAGGCTTGTGTGATGCTTCACAGAGCAGCAAGCTTGATGGTAAAAGGTGTTTACGAGTCACCTGTTACGAAGGGCATTCCACGGGGAGCAGAGGGCATGCATGGGCACGTCTCCTTCATTCGCCCTTTATGTCTCCTGTGTTACCAGGGATCACCTTCATCCCCTGCTACTAAAAAACCCAGCTCTAGTTGTTTTTAACGATTGCCACCTCCAGAGGGTCATGTGCCCTTTGGATACTGACAGCTGAGACATCCTCTTTAAGGAATGAGCCCCACAGATTTCATACTGGCTGGTTTTCTGATTCTGGCCCTCAGTAACTCAGTGTTTCATTTTCCAAAGATATTTTCTGAGAATGTTTCAAGATTCCTTGATCCTTGTTTCAATGAGTACATACTAGTTCCAAGATATACAGGAGAGGTTATGCTAATCACCTAACACATAGATTTTAGATCCATGAGTCACACCAAGCAGACAGTGGGCTACTCCAATTATGTGTGTGCCCAACACTGGCAGGGCAGAAAATGATCAAGTCAAAGTGAGTAACTTTGTGCAGTTCGCCCGCCCCTTTCAACGAGACTGGGTCTTCATTGCATTTGTAGAGCTATTCTTCGTGGGGAGACCTTTCATTGTCTCTTAATTCAATTTTGAAGCAAAAATCATGGGTGATGTGATGTCTTTTTGGTCCTTTACAACATTATTTTCATACTTAGAAATACTTATTCAAAAATTTTAGTTTAAACAATTGGTACTTGGTATATTAAAGTTATAGATTTTAAAAACAGTTTTTCATGCTTTTCGGTTTAGATTAAAATCTCATTCCACTTATAAAATTCCATTTATAAAAGGTTTTGCAATCATACTTGAGGGAATTTTGAATAAAATATGTCCCCCCTTTTACAAACCTAAACACCTTTAAATGTTTCAATATGCATTTATTTTTTACTCTAATAGATCCAATTTCCTTTTTAAGCAGAGTGAAACCTTACAATAACCTAAATTTTGATGTAATGTCACTGGTAATTGGCCCTGTTCTCCCGCTGTCCCCCCAATCCTCGGCCCCAGTTCTCCAATGCTGGGGAAGGGAGGGGGTCTCACAAATCAAGGGGTCCATTTCCTGGCCCTCTCTGCTCCCTTCTCCCTCCCTCAGGGGCAGCCTGAAGTGGATCCTTTTCTTCATTTCCAGCTAGACTGACCACATATAACAAGGACTGGCCAGATTTTAGCTAGAAATTTAAACTAGCTTGGGCTAGAACAGTGAAAACTGGCCCTTTGGTTTTGAGTGTCGTGGTGGGCTTCAGGTGCGGTCCCATGTCTGATGCAGCATATTCCAAAGGCAAAGGCATCACCTTCTAGCTGTTATCCAGGACTAGATATTCCTTGATATATATGAAAAGCTCCTATCTCTTCAAAGTAAGCCCAGAGTAGCTGCCCATTTAGGGAATTCTGGAGATAATATTGCTTGTGAGTTTAAGAAATATATATTATGTAATATTACTATAATATATAATGTGTGAATTATATATTATACCTTATATTATAAATTATATAATAATATATATGGATATATTTATATGGGAGTGACCATATATTAAATATATAATCTATATTTTACTAAGGACACATATATAGAACAAATATAGAGATTTTAACTCTGTAAACACAATCAAGAATCCAGAATTCAGAGGCAATCTGGAAAAAGCTCTGGCCTATGAAGACAGATTTGCAAAGGCATGTTTTTGACTTATAGAAAATACCTCATTGACCCTATAAGCAAAACTCCAGGAATTTTTTTAATGATTGAGACAAATTAGCAAATACAATTTCACATAGTGCATGAGAGAAGATAGGACTACTAGAAACAAGAAAGCACGACAGCAGGATGTTGTAATAAGAAGCAAGAGTAAGACTCTCGCCATTAATCCCAGAAATGCAGAGTGAGTTAACCATTGGTCAGACACACAAGGCAGCTGAGTGGACACGTCACTGAAAAGGGTGCCATGTGAGCACTGAGCCCTCTTCCTCAACTGTTCCAGCACTTACTGTGTCAGGCATTGGACTGGCCTTTGGGAACACAAAAATGAGCAAGGTAGTAGACAGGTGGCTCTCCCGACTTTTGTATGGAATTACTTAGGAAGCATATCTGACAGCTGAAATAAGGAATCAATATAGCAATATCTTACACACAAGATACATTTATGCCTTTCTTGTAATGGTCTTTGGTTATTTTGTTCATGATTCTTTCTCGTTGCTTTGCCATCCCCCAAAGCTAAACTTCTCTGCATGATGCTGGATGTCCTACCACCATATTCCCACAGAGGCTGGGTTACCAAAGCAGCAAGCGGGGTGGACTTTTCCTTTAAGGAATCTACATACATCTACTCATATGCCATTGACCAGAATTGAGTCACGTGGCTTATCTTGCTGCAAAGAAGCCTTGGAAATACAGTCTTTATCTGGATAACCATATTCTCCTGAAAATTCCATTGCTGTAGAAAGCAGGAGATTGGACATGAGGGAACATCTACTAGTCTGTCACCTCACCTAATGGAGGAAGATGGACATGTGAATAAATAAGCAGTCACATGAAATGACTTCCAAGTCGCCTTCTCAAAATACAGATTTTATAAGCTTAATTCTACCTGCCATGGCCTTCCCATTGAAATAAACCAGAACCTATCAAGAACAAGTCTGTAACTCATCTAAATCCAATACTACTGAAATATATGTTTACATAAGTTGATGTTCAGATGCAGCTTCAAGCCCAGGCACACGTTGATCTAGTTTCTTTTTTATTTCTTAACTTTTAAAAAGCTGCATTGAAATCATCTCCACTCTTCCATTTATTCTACCCTCTTTTTCTTCCATATTTTAATTTTAAAATTCTCCTCCTATTCCTGCTAGGCCCCATACATGACCAATGTCAAATGAAAATGATTTAAAAAAAGTAAAAAAAAAAAAAAATGCAAAATAGCTCCAGATATTTGAATAAACCTTGGTACGTATAAATTTTGCTCACGGTAATGATCCTGAATGTTTTAGGCCATATACTATTTAAGAAAGCTTGGGATAGTTTAAAAATGTCTACCAAAATATATTACTATCATTATTTTTTTCTTAAAAATGCATGATGAAAAATTCGCATTTATTATTTGGAAAATTCACTTATAGAATGCCTCTCTCTGTGAAATTACTGGATAGATTAGGTGTAATGGTAATAATAGCAGAAGTTATCACTTACATAGTACTTGAAAACTCCGAATATCTTTAATAGGAACTCATTGTATCAATGTACATTTGTTTTTTAATTACACTAGGGCAGTGAAAAATTGAGGGCAGTGAAAAATTGTATATTTCTTCATATTCCTTCCATACTTAAACAGCAATCAACAACCAAGCACCTGTCATGTGTAAAGATCCATGCTAGATACCAGGGCTGCCTAGGTGAATAGAAAACAAAAGCATACACACATTTTTCAGAATAGGCAACTGCTACATGAAGAGTAAATAGATATTGATTAGCTGATGGATTTTTCTGGCATGGTACCTACTTGAGATGAGAAGAAATAAAATTAGGCTATTGGTCTCTTTGCAATTTCCAACAACCTGCGGATAAATACCCATCTCTTGGGAAATCATCCTACTCTAAATTAGGGCTAGTCTGGCAAAACTTCTATGGTATTCAGTGCAAAACATTCCTTTGCCTAATTTCTTCCTGTTACTCATAATCATCCCCTGCCGAAGTATCCCAGGTGCTTATCCTTTTGAAAACAGTTCTTAACCTCTAGATGATCATCCCCCACACTTTATTTTCATATGGCCAAGCTCCCACTGTATAATTATTTTAATCAGGAGCACCATCTCCTTTAACCACTATAGGAAATGATGCCATTTCCAGAGTAGGGAGGAAAATTGAAATTGTTGGAATTCAATTTGATTTGCTTTGTGATGGTGATTCAAAGGAGATGGGGTGTGCATGCTGTGCAGCGCCGTGCTGAAGACCAGAGGCTGCCCGCTGCCAGACTGGCATCCTTTCCAACCTAGGAAAGGTTTTTGTTTCAGAATGGAATCATGGAACATGCATCAGTTTAACATTCTGGGAATAGTTGAGGAGTGTTGAATGTTGCACTTTAGCCTGAAGGATAGTAGCACCCACCTAGAGACACTCAATAAATACTGGTTTAGACAGACTAAACACAGATAAATGTGAAAGCATCGACTTGACATGATGCCCCCCCCACCAACCCCGCCGTGCATAAGAATCACATGAAAGCTCACCGAAATGCTGATTTCTAGGCCTATCCCCAGAAATTCTGATTTAGTTCATTTGACATAAGGGCCTGGAATCTGCGATTTAAAGAATTGAAAGACGCACCATGCATGACTCTGTTGTAGCTTGTACAAAGATGTCGGCTTTTGCAAATATTGGGGAAATTTGACATCAACAACCTAAGTCAAGCTGGTATCAATGAACTGTGAGACTTAAAGGGTATTGGGGCTGGGATTTTCACAGATTTCTTATGCCTTCAATAGAGGTAGTTGATTTGTTCCTGTTTAACTTTGTGTTTGACTGATGGACACAAATACAAACATTATATTAATACAATGTCTTAGAGGAGTCAATAAGGATGGACTATTCTATAATAACATTTACTCATTGTGGCCTGGGATACCCAAGCTTCCTAATTGCTTGCCTATTCTACAAAACAATATTAAAGTTTGAGTGTAAGCTTAGCCATGTGTATGTGACCACACTAATCACAGAATGCTGTTATAGTTTATCCACACCAATTGTTTCATTTCTTTGTACCAAATAAATTAAAAGATTAACAGATGCAAAGAGGACAACTGTTTGCTTGGTTGATCTCACTATATGTCCACCTTCCTGCCACATTCTTACCAAATGAAAATTTTAAATTATAAAAATGTAAAAATGCAAAGATTAAATTATTTTTATGACTCTTTGATCGCCCCCTATGTTCCTAAGAAAGCTGTCCTGTCTGGGTAATATTTGCAATGGGGAAAGGTGACTTTTCTTACTTTTACTTCATAATTGCACTTTTTTCCCTAGAAAACAGTGTAAACATCAAGCCAACACACTCTGTGTTTTTCAGTGGAGGCTACCATCAGTAGACGCCCCCACCCCTTGCTAAAGCCTTTAGGCTAAATGCCTAGAGGCATTTTTTGACTGTGTCTTGATGTATCAGGGCATAACTGTGGAAGGGAAAAAAGAGGAGAGCCCAGACTCCCCATTTATTGGAAAGTAAACAAAGAAACCCAACTACTGTCCTTAAATATGCTGCTGTTAAAACTGTGTGGGTGATTATGCATGCTAAACTGTTTCTTTTGGGTGTGATGGGTTTTAAAACTCAGTTTCCATAGAGACCAGATAGGTAAATTTGCTAGAGCCTGGCCAGTGAAACAAGGCCAGTGACTAAAGTGAATGCCATGGAGTCGTTTAAAGTCCAGCCAGTGACTTCACTGAACACAGGACACTGAGTTCCCCTTCAATAGAAGAGGAGATGGGGCTCTGTCATCGATAAGAGTATATATACATAGAGGCTGACAAATCCAGGTTTAAATTTAGGTTATTTTCCTTATATCTTGCATGTGTTGTTCAACCTGTTTCGGTTTAAGACTTTCCAGCTATAAAATGGGTATAATAAAATTCTCTTTACAGGATATCGAAAGAATTAAATAGAAGGGCATATCTAAATGACCTCATACAATTACCAGAAAATAATACATGTTTAAGAAAGGTTTAATTCTTCATTGCTTCCTGTGGTATGCATGCAAAGGTTTTTAATTCTGTGCCAGCATAAAGAAATGTTTACCAAATGAATGAAACCAAAATTCTTGTCTCTGGGTGCTTACACTCTAAAAGGAAAAAACACATGCACAAAAAACAGCTGAACCAAGTAGCAAGCTTACCATGGAATTGAGGATGGAGAAGACATCATTTGTTCTCTTATCTGGTGTATAAAAAAAGGGATTTTTAAATGACATTTAATTTCAATTTTCTTTCTGCTTTGCAACTTCACCATAGAAATTTGAAAAAACTTCAACCGAGAGATGGACATGCTTGGGACTGGGACTTGGGGGGAAGGGGGGGCAAGGGCATCACACGTAACCTAAACACCTGTACCCCTATAAACAACAAACAATAAAAAAAAAAAAATAAAAAATAAAAAAATAAAAAAAAAATTAAAAAAAAAAACTTCAATCGTGGTTTTTTTTTTTTTTTTAATTTACAAAGTGATAGATCCTCTCGTGGTTATATGACAATTTATTTTATAATCTCTTTGTTGAAGGCACTTAGATTATATTACAAATTTTTTATACTCAACAATACTATGGTGAATATTCTTCTCAAGAAATTTCAAGAAAGATCTTTAGGAGTAGATATTTAAGATTTTTATTATTGCCAAATGCCCCTCCCAAAAGTTTGTCTTACTTAACATTTTTATCAAGATTTTAGCAGAGTGTATGGATGAGATTTTGATACGATGCAACAAGGTTGGTCACAATCTTGGTGGTAGATGATTTATAGTTTGCTTTGCCTAAAACAGATGATGTCTTCGGGGAGAGTGGTGGAAAAATAAGGGACAAGTGGACACTTTGGCTACTGAAATTCTCTCGAAGTTGAATTTGGAGTTGCAGATAGCCAAATCAGGCAATGGGGAAGAGGTGGGAGCAACTCTCTTAGCTCAAGGACAGTTCCACGTTGCCTGTGAACTTACTGTTGCCTGTGTACCTGCATGGTGCCAAGGTGTCTGGTTTTCATGCTGATCCCACATCTCGAGACCAATCCCGAAACTGGGCTTCATTTCCTTCATCTGCGAAGAGGCTTTGTGAGGCCTGGATGTTTTGTGTTGACACTAATTTATTAGTTGTCTTCAGAGTATGTAACTGAAGTATTTCAGCTGCCAAATATTGTCACCAAAGCTGTTGAAAAATCTAGCGGTTTCCTCCTTTGCATATTTTCTGCAAACATGTGTTCCCTTTTCCCAAGTTGAAGCTGTAGTCACATCTGGCTGCTTCTCCTACTTCCCACTCTGCTCTGATGAGTTTAAAGTGTACAATTGATTTAACCAGAAATAACTCAGCAGCTGATGGTATTTCCGGAAACAACTTTTTTTTCCTCTCAGACAAAATGTTTAAATAACTTAGAAAAATCTGTTTTTAAATTTTATTTTAAATTTTCAGGTGACTCTACTGCTTTGAGAGCTATTTTAGTAGAGTCAGACATGGAGTAAGAAAAGATACAGCCAGGAATTTCATTTTTCCTGAACAAGCCTTGCCGAGAGCCTTAGAAATACAAAATACAACATTCAGAAATTAAAAATCTCTACTGTAAGTCAGTTTGCTGTAGCAAATACATTTGTTGTACTTTTCAAATTTCAAAATGACAAATAAATCATTTGTGTACCTACAACGCTTTAGCTATGAAAATAGAACGCTAAATTTCTTTAAAGGCTGATGATTAGTTTATATTCTACTGGATCTTACTGAAAATGTAATTTATAATTCCTTATTTTTTCCTTAATATACTTTAAGGTGGTAAAAATTGCATTCTTCACTATCAACCCAAATAAGGCTGTTCTCCGCTCTTTGGCACATTTGTCAGCTTCCATCTCTGTCTTTCCCCAGTAGTAAGGCACCTCCTCAGCTGTGGGCAGGCAAACCCCATTAGGCAGACGCTCACCTCCGCCTCTGCCCAGCTCCCTCCCCATGCCAGGTGCTGGGCAGATCTTACATCAGGTAGAGCTGACCAACAGATTCCCACCTTGTTTCTCCAAAAGAATTAAATGCAGGGCATTGGAAGAAGACAGACAAATCAAACAAAAGCAAAAGCAGAAATCACACGAGACATCTAGATTAGTTTTGAAGACAAACCAGCAAACTAAAATTGTATTGTTCTATGTATTTTTATGAATCTCACTATTCCCCTTAATAATTAAGGGAAATTAAAGTTTTCCTTCAATATTTTGGGGATTTTAAAATTCAAAACTCTGGAAAGTCAGGAGGAACCCTAAACAGTATTGATTTGGTTACTAGGGTTGCCATAACAAGATACCACAGACTGGGTGACTTAGTGAATAAAAACGTATTGTTTCGTCTCGCAGTTGTCCAGGCTAGCAGTGAAGAGCAAGAGGCTGGCAGGGCTGTGCTCCTCGTGAAGCCTCTCCCTGGCTTGCACACGTCTGCCTTCTTGCTGAGCCCACACGTGGTCTTTCCTTTGTGTATGCACATCCCTGGTGCTCCTCTGAAGCAGAGACCTTATAAGGACACCAGTATTATTGAATTAGGACCCACGTGAACAGTCATATGTTAACTTAGTTATTTTTTAAAGAACTTTTGTCCAAATACAGACACATTCTGAGGTACTGGGGTTTGGACTGCAACATATAAATTTGGGAAGGACACAATTCAGCTCATAACATTCTACTCTCTGGACCCCCAAAATTCTTGCCTTTCTCACATGCAAAATGCAGTCATCCCATCCCAACAACTCAAAAGTCTTAACTCATTTCAGCATCAACTCCAAGTCCCAAATCTCATTTAAACATCACCTAAATCAAATATGGATGGGATTCCAGATATGATTGCTTCTCCAGCTGTGAACCCGGGAAACTAGACAAGTTATCTGCTTCCAAAACACTACAGTGGGACAACATAATGCAGACATTGCCCTTCCGAAAAGGACAATTGGGAAGAAGGCGGGGGTCAGGGGTCCCAAGCAAGTCCAACTCCTAATATGATGAATTCCATTAGGCTGTACGGCTCTAGAATAATTATTTTTGGCTTGATGCTCCATCCTCCAGGCCCACTAAGGTGGCAAAATCAACCCCTGAGGTTCTGGGTGTCAGTTCACCCCTTGAGGCCTTGGGCAGTGGCAGCCTGGGCTGCTGAAACTGAGGTGGCCCCACCCTCTAAAAATGAGCTGGAGGCAGCCTTGAGCCCTGGCCCTGTGCCATCCAGGACCTTGGCAGCAGTGACGGCCCTTCCAATCTGGGAGTCACCTTTGGGGTCTTTCTTCCCTTTTCTTGAATGATAACACATGCTTGCAGCCAGAGAGCTCTATTTTCCCATCCTGTAGAATCCCAGAAGTCTCACGGTCTTCCTTCCTTCTGTCCTGTCTCCGTCACTTTAGTCCATGCTGGGAGTGTCTTTCCCATTTCTGTCTATTCCTGGCTTAAGCTGAGGTGGCTAATTAGACCCATAATCTCTTTACCAAGTGACTTTTTGTGCCACATCCTTGATGTCCTCTCCAGAACACACTTTCTACGTTTTGGCTACATGGATAGGCTAATAATTTCGGAAATCAAATTCTGGTTCTTCTTGACTTAACAGTTCCTTCACTTTATCTTTTTCCAATCAAATTTTACTATAAGCAGTAAGAAGAAACTAGGCTGTGACTTTGACCATTTACCTAGAATTCTCTTCAGCTAAATATCCAAGTTCATTACTTACAATTTCTAAGTTCCACAAAACACTAGAACACACTTCAGTAAAATTTTTGCCACTTTATAACAAAGGTCATCTTCCTCGAATTTCCAATAACACATTCCTCATGTCCATCTGACACTCAACCAGAATCACCTTTAACATCCGTCTTCCTACCAAAAGTCTATCTAAGGCAATGTAAGATTGTTCTAACGTGTACCTCAAAACTCTTCAAGTCTTTGGGGAGTGGGTCATCCCAAAGCCACTTCCACATTATTGGGTATTTGTTGCAGAGCCCCACGCTTCTCTGTATGGGATCTGGTTTAGCTTGCTGGAGCTGCTGAACCAAATGCCACACACTGGGTGACTCAAACAACAGCAGTGTATTCTCTCACAGTTCTCAAAGCTGGAAGTCCAAGGTCAAGGTGTCAGCAGGGTTGGTTCCCTTCTCAGGCCTCTCTCTTGATTTTCAGTTTGTACCTTCCTGGTGTGTCCTCACCTGGTCTTGTCTCTGTGCACTCCCGTTTTTGGTGTCTCTTCCCTTGTTATGAGGAGACCAGTCACACTGGATCAGGGCCCCAACCAAACAGCTTTGTTGCCAATCACCTCTTTAAACTGACGTGTTTCTTAATTTCTCTCTTAAGCTCAAGCTAGCAATTCGAGCGCTTCTCCTTGACTGTACACATTGCCTTGTCAACGTGAGCACCTTAGCTTTTTTCAAAGGACTGCCAAGAAATTCCACCAAATAGATTTCCCCTCTTAAGAAATCCCTCCATGGGAACTTCATTGTATTGCCTTTTTGGTAGGTGGGCTACTGAGAGCATTTTCCAGGAAACTGTTTTCATGTCCTCCTAATAAGGGTCTCACATAAATTTTTTTTTTCCAAATTAAATATTTAAAAAATCGTTTTATCCTCCTACGAGTTTGTAAACTCCCTTCTTATTGTAAGAAATGTATAACTGATGGTATCTTTCTTTTCTCTTTTACTGTCAAGATTGAATTTTCAAAATTTCAAAATTTTATTTTCTGTTTTTACTAGGACAGTCTTCATTTATGTTTTATAATGAATTTAGGAGTCATATTTCTCCAGTTTCATTGAGGTACGGTTGACAAAATTGTATATATTTAAGATATAAATGATGTTTTGGTGCAGGTCTGCATTGTGAAATGATTACAAAAATGAAGCTAATTAACACATCCATTGCCTCATGTAGCCTTTCTCTTTCTTTTCTTTTCTTTTCTTTTCTTTTCTTTCCTTTCCTTTTCCTTCCCCTCTCCTCCCCTCCCCTCTCCTTCCTTCCTTCCTTTCTCTCTTTGTCTCTTTTCTTTCTTTCTTTCTTTCTTTCTTTCTTTCTTTCTTTCTTTCTTTCTTTCTTTCTTTCTTTCTTTCTTTCTTTCTTTCTCCTGCTTTCTTTCCTTCCTTCATTCCTTTATTTTTTTATTTCTCTATTTCTTTATTTTTTGTGGCGACGATCCTTAAGATTTACTCTTAGAAAATTTTATGTATGCAATATGATGTTATTAACTAGACTCTCAATGCTATACAGTACATTTCCAGAACTTATTCTGCATAACTGAAGCACTGTACTCTGAACAATGTCTCCCATTTGCCCTAATCCCTAGCTCCTGGAATCCTCTGTTCTACTCTCTGATTCTATGAATTCAAAGTTTTAGATTCCACCTGTAAGTGAGATCATGCAATGTCTTTCAATGTCTGGCTTTTTTCTCTTAGCATCATGTCCTCCATGTTCATTCATATAGCCTTTATATAGTTGAGGGGCATTCTACTCCTAATTTGTTGAAAGATTTATCATGAAACATTGTTGAATTTTGTCAAATTATTTTGCTGCATCTATTGAGATGATCATATGATTTTTATCATTTGTTCTGTTGATGTGGCACATTGCGTTTATTGATTTGTGTGTATTTTATCATCCTTACCTCTCGGGGAAAACAGTGTACCAGTATTCTGGGTGCTGTCGAATTCAGTTTGTTAGTGCTCTGTCAAGGATGTTTTATATCGATGTTTATCAGGAATGTTGGCCTGTAATTTTCTTTGTCTATCTTTGGTATTAGGGTAATGCTGGCCTTTTAAAATCAGTTCAGAAGTATTCTCTCCTCTTCAATTTTTTGGAAGGGAGAGTTTGAGAGGAATTGACATTAATTATTCTTTAAATGTTTGGTAGAATTCACTAGCGAAGCCATATGATCCTGGGCTTTTCTTTGTTGGGACATTTTTGATTATTGATTCAATCTTCTTACTCATTATTGGTCTATTTAGAATTACTGATGATGTTTTTATTGAAAATTGTCTTATACCAAAAAATTGAAAAGACATAAGTAATCATGTTTTTTTCTTTCAAGGAGCTTAAAGTATTTTTAAATATAGAACTTTATCACACACACAATTTAAAAAAAAAAATCCAAGCAAGTGGTAACTATTTATGTTGATCAAAGAAATTTTCATGGAAGAGGTAACATGTGTAATAAAATTTGAGGCATGGAAATATTAAATTAAAAACTTTAGAAGATTTTAAATCTGTTCTCCTTTTCTGAATGTTCCTATTCTGAAATCCACTGACTCTAGAAAAAAAAAAAAAAAAAGTTGAATGATTCTTCATCACCCAATTTATAAGCTAAATTCAGTGATAATTTATAATGTAATATGTAAGCTAAACAATTATCTGTTGTCTGTTATGAAATTCCAAATATCCATAGAGTCCTATAAAAGCCTCCTCACTTTGTTGGCTGGTTTACAGGAGGGGAGCATTCCAGGCTCCCAGGAGTTAATCAATAGGAGTCTCTCCTGAAATCACAATCTAAGAACTACTGGGACCCTACTGGGCCTTTTAAGACCTACCTGAGAAATCATGGAGTGTCATATCAACCCTGATCAGTCACTAGTTCACTGAGATTTAAAGGAAGAAGACATAAACTTCATCTCCCAATGAGACGAGTATCAGAGAATTTCAGGACCGTCTGTGAAAGCACCATATGTATATATATTTCTTATTTAAGAACACTGGTCTTCAAATATTTTAAAGAAATACTTGCATTAATGTCTAATTTAAGCCAAACAGGGGTTATTGTTCATAAGAAAATATTAATAGAATTCTGATGGATTCACTCTTATTGTTTTCTGTTGTAGACATCATCCTTTATCTTTGTTATATGCGCAATAAACGAAATACAGATACTAAGCAATTCCATGACTAGGTAGAAAAGAGCATTCATTGCACATGAAATGAGTCATAGGAAGCTTAACTACATATGTAAATGGAATCAAAACTAAATTTTGTTTTACATTTCATATTTCTGAACTTGGAATCAATTTTACAATGAATAGTTTATCTGTTGAACTGGCAACAGTTTTATTTCTTAGTGGCACATAAAATAATGATAACACTTATTGTCAATGGTGACCTCTTTTTACCACATTTGGTGGAATATGATAGTTGCTATTCACAATTCTAGAATAATCGGAGATACTTAGGATACAATAATACTCTCTATTTTGAGATATTTTCTATATAACCAGAATCAAATCCTAGATCTTAGATATTGCTTGACTTGCACTGTGCTAGAAACCTGTAACCCTCAGAGGTGGGTTTTTTTTTTTTCTTTAATGTGCTTATTTTTTTAATTTGATTCTAGTCTTCTGCTAAGAGCAGCCAACAATGCATTAGCTGTCTCTATCAACTGAAAGGCCCTTTAATTGACTTGTTTCTATTGACTGAGATCTTAGAAGGCAGCCTCTGTTAATGGTGTACCCTGACGAGAGACAAGGAGCAGGTTTGCCAGGCCCAGAGTTGAGCGCTAATGTAGTATATCATGTTATTTTCCAATCACTTAGCTTTTTCTTAGGATAGCAACAAAGTGACTTCTTGAAGAATGGAGACCTGAACCATGTTAACTGAAAAAATATATGCCTGGCTGTGAGCAATGTCACTACAAGTATTCTGGTAATAACCCTATCTTAAATCTTAGGTAAAATAATTTATCTTTTAGGGAATTATATTGGAATTATAATTATTACTAATCTTTTAATGAGGATGATTTTTTGTTGTGTATTGGGGTATGTATGTACCAACATATATATCTACTTATTCAATTATTATTTGAAGAAATAATATATGTTAGGCATTATAATGATTACTAATCATCCTTGCCTGTAAGTAGATTACTGTCAACCTCTCATAACCTCATTTCTTGCTCTCATCTTCTATGATGTGGAAACATAGCAGCTAGGACATCGTAAGTCCTGAGTAAACACTAGCCAATGTTTTCAGATTTTTATTTTGAAAATTACTTTCTATTGACACATAAAATTAACCAGCTATATCAATTGGTCATTTTATCTGATCTTTCAAAATGTGAAATACTCTTTTAAATGATAAATTCCTGCCTAGAAAACAAAATTACCACTTCCATATATTTTCTGATTGTAGAATATCTCTCAGAATAATGAAATGACCTTTGTGGGCTATTGTGGAACCGATAATCCTTGAAGGCAAGAAATCCATAGCTTTGCTTTATTTTCTGTTATGTACCCTACAAATAATCATAAACAGGAGAGTAAGCTAATAAATAATATTCAGATTTGGGGATGTGCAATAGGAGATACAGGCATGAAATCCTATTTTTATTACTATCATTATGCTAATGATCCTCTGGCCACTTCTCTCTGGTCTGTGTAATTGCGAAGTTCTTCATATTTTATTCATTAGAAGAGCTGTGCTGTGCCCATTCTTCTCTGTTGCTGCTTCGCACTGTTTCCAACACTTCCTAACGGGTGTGACATGTGGGCTCCATCAACTTTCTGTCTGTGCCTTGTTCAGACCTCTAATGAATATTAGACTTGCAGCCATCAGCTATGTTCCAAGTACAGAAACAAATAAATAGAGGGTTTTTGTTTGCTCATTAGCATTGTGGAAAGCAAACCCACTCTGTCTCTTTCATGCTTTCTTTGACATATTTGCCCACCTGTTATAACGAATTTGAAGGGAAACGTGATTCATGTAGGTATTTACACAAAGGGTTCTTGCTGTCTCTTTTCTTTTCTTTCCTCTTCTTTTTTTTCTTCTATCATACCAGATAATACCTACTAACCATCTGCAATAGAATACTGTAGATAGAGTTGTGATTAATTGTTGTTGAATCTGTGATTGCATTCATGCGTTTAAAAATAAGAAATTAAGAGTTGTTGTTTGAGGAGATCAAAGAAAGGGATGTGATGGGAAGGGGGAACGAGAGAGGTCAAAACAATTTGGGGAAAGAAAGTGGGGAAAGGGCAGAGGAAGGAAAGACAGGAAGGGAGACAGAGACAGAGATGGAGGCAGAAAAAACAACCAGAGAAAGGGAGAAAGAAGAAGTAAAAAAGGGATAAGGGCACGTAGGCAAACCCTGGCAGGAAAGAGCGTGTGTGTGTGTGTGTGTGTGTGTGTGTGTGTGTGTGTATGTGGAGAGGAAGGCCATTCTCAATTGGATACAGCAATTCAAAAGTCTGTTGGATAAATACAGCAAGCCCTCCCTCCTTTTAGGTTTCTTTGTTCAACATCTGGGTGAAAATTTATTCTTTTACTCTGAATACGTTTTCCATCTTACTGTATTTTACTTAAAGAAATTTTAAACATGTGTTCAAAAGTAAATAGCCTGTCAGGAATCAGTATTACAGCTTTCTCGAGTGCCTGGCTGGAAATGTGATTCTGTTTTGTTTTATGGTGGGTGAGCTCAAGATAAAGTGTTGGTAAAATTGTGAAGAAATTAGAAGAGAAACTGCAGAATTAAATCTCGGTTGCCCAGCTTACTTATTTATTCCACACCACTTGTCTCCTTTCAGCAGCTATTTAAATTCCCATAGAAATTATTAATAAAATGCTGTCGTATTGCTATGGTCTGAATATTTTTGTTCCCCCAAAATCCATGTGTTGAAACCTAACCACCCATGTAAGGGTATAAGAAGAAGGGGGGGGCCTTTGTGAGGTGATCGGTCGTGAGGGCAGAGCCCCCACGAATGGCACTGGTGCTCTTACAACAGCAGCCTGGGAGGGGCCCGAGTCCCTTCCACCACGAGAATTAGCACGGAGGCACTGGCTGTAGCCACAAGGCAGGCCAGCTCTCACGAGACATGGAAATTGCCTTTATTTTGGACTTCCCAGCCTCCAAAACTGTGAGAAATAAATGTCTGTTGTTTATAAGCCACTCAGTTTTTGGTGTTTTGTTATAGCCACCTAAATAGACTAAGATGCATACCAAATTTATTTTTTATGAGAAAAATGTACTGAATTTAGTATTTTTCAACCAAAGAGTATTTATTTCAAACTTTTTACAATTTACAATGAATTAGTTGATAAAACTATAGGAAATATCAGTTCCTTTACATAAGCATTCTTACCCTCTGTTGCATATTTTTCAACACAAAAACTCCACAAAATATGCCATCACCATGAGGAATCTACAGTCTGTTTGAAAAACTCCTGCTATAAACCACACTGGATTAGTTGTTGTCTTGATAAATGGTAAAGATGACTTGGAGGTGGTTCTGTTGACATGAGTGATGACAATGGCCTTTTGATTGGCAATACAGCATTCACTCCTTTTTCACTTTATTTAGCACACAATTATTGATTTATTGAATGCCTTACTTAAGTCAAGATTAGGATCTCTGGGAGAATATGTATGTATTAATATATACATACACACATAGGATAGTAAGTAATCAATATTCTTCAGTCTTTGGAAGTATGGGGAAAATGGAATTTCATACATATAATTAGTCTTAATATTATATAAGGCTATGGTTCCCAACCCCCAGGCCATGGACAAATACCTGTCTGTGGCCTATTAGGAAGCCAGCAACACAGCAGGAGGTGAGAGGCAGGTGAGCTAGTAAAGCTTTATCTGTATTTACAGCCGCTCCCCATCACTGACATCACTGCCTAAGCCCCACCTCCTGTCAGAATAGTGGAGGCATTAGATTCTCGTAGGAGAAGGAACCCCACTGTAAACCGTGCATGTGAGGGATCCGGGTTGCACCCTCCTTATGAGCATCTAATGCCTGATGATCTGAGGTGGAGCTGAGGCAGTGATGCTTGTGCTGGGGAGCAGCTGCAAATGTAATAAATGTAATGCATTTGAATCATCCTGAAACCATCGTTCTCCTCCCACCCCATCCTCCACTACTGGTCCCCGTCTGTGGAAAAATTGCCTTCCATGAATCTGGTCCCTGGTGCTAAAAAGTTTGGAGACTGCTGGTATAAGGAACTTACAACTTGGTAGGGAAAATAGACCTTGTATTCGGTTAACAGAAATAACCCAATATAGGTGTTAGCATACAATCGATAATTTTTATGTTTTTTCAAAGTGCTATACAATTGAGAAGAGGACACATTTTCAAATAAAATTTCTAGAGATGATTTCTTAGGAGAAAAAAGATTTGAGAAGTACAATTTACATATCTCAAAATGTAAAGGGGTGGAAGTCAACCATTCCTGCAGGACAAAATTATGTCAGCAGAAAGTGCAACAAAACAAGATGTTTTCTTAAACATGAGTAGCAACTGAATTTGACTGAAGAATAGCAGGTCTAGGAGAGTAGACACATATGAAAAGTAGCTGGGGGCCAAGGAGTAGAGACTTTGTAGATCAGATTGTGAGTTTGTTTGTTTGCTTAAATTCACTAAAAAATGAGAAATTATAGAATGTTTTGCTGCCAGAAAACATCGGACTTATGTTTAGTGGAAGAAAACAGTTGACTGCCTGTGTGCAGGGTTCAGTGGGTGATGCACAAGCGGGGTGTGAGCCCGGGCTGCAGATGTGGCATGCAAGGCCTGACGGGAGAGGGATTGCTAAGGAGAACATCAGCCATTGCTGTCCCAATGGTCAGGAAGCTAGTTTGTTAGATACAGCACTAAACTTCTTAGCCTAGAAATGTGGGAGAACATGAAAGAAGCCTGGGTGGGAAGGGAGACGGACATGCCACATTACTTTTGAGGTGCTGATGGAGCAGCTACATGGAGACGTCTACTAAGTAGCTTGAGAAAAACTGCAGGGCTGGAGAATCTAGACTTTGTAGGCATTTCTGTATAAGTAATAGATGAAATACCCATGAAAGAGGACAAAGAAATCACCCCACATCTCCATGGGCCAGGTGGTGGGGTGGAGGAAAGTGGTAAATACAGCTACATGGAGGGGCCAATGAGTAAACAAAGAGGGAGACAATGAATTCAGGAAAAAACTTCATCACGTTCCCACAGAAACCAGTGAAAAGTGAACAACAGAGAGCCATTGGACGTGGGGACTGGGACCTGGCAACCCGGGTTGTGTGTGTGTGTGTGTGTGTGTGTGTGAGAGAGAGAGAGGCAGAGTAGAAACAAGTTACAGGAACTTGAACAGGACCTCTCTATTCTATCCAAAGGATGGGACAAAGTTTGCTATAGAACATGAACCAAAAGGGAGAGAGAATGGGTGCTAAAGAAAAATGAATAACTGTGAGATGTACCTCTCTGGGGAATCCTAGGGAATTTGTAAGAAGATTAGCAGCATCAAATGAACACTGACTAGATTGATTTTGGACCAAGATGAAAGCAGAACAACTGTATGGCCATAAGAATTGACAAATACATTAGTTTGGTGACCTTTTTCTCTGGTACAAGTCAAACTTTATTTTTAGTCTATATTTTATTTGTCTCCTCCTATTATCATACCTTTCCTTAGCTAGAACTGATTAACCTAATACATGTATTATGATACAGAATTAAACCTAAAAATAAGTAGCTCATTAGTACTTAGCAATCTGTGGTGTCATCAAATGAGAATTCTTTAAGAAAGAAAGAGGGGAGAGGCTTGAAAATTTTGAATAAATTTCAAACTTTGTGATTATAAAATTTTATTATGTAAAACTTAGGGTAAAATTTTAGTGTCGCTTGGTTCATATGAAAGAAATGAGAATCTTGGGCCCTGCTCCCTGAATGTCTGGGATGGCTCCATGAGCCTGTGTTCTTAGGAGCATACCATATTATTTTGATTCAAGTGCCAGAGGCTACACTTTGAGAAACACTGATCTAAGATTTCTAGAGAAAAATTTCAACTGGTTCTTGGTTACATGATTAACCTGCCACTCCCTTAGGTAGCTATTGAGCAAAATTATAGGCATTCCAGCCAATTGGACTTGTTAGAAACAAGAGTACGTATTAGAACATTTATTTCTGTAAGCATTTGGAGTGGGGGTTTGTTTGTTTTCTAGATAAATCAATAGATAGAGGGTTATCATTGGGGAGCCAATACAATTGGGAATACCCTCAGGAGGGTTGGGGATGCATACTCAATAACAATCTACAGTTTCCCTATGCCATGATTCTTTGATGGATACTATTATGATATTGACTCAAGAGCAATTGCTCTAAAGCCTTATGGTACCTTTTTATTTCTATCTGTAATAAGGCTAAGTTTCACATGATACATAAAAACACTATTGGAGCTTGGAGCCATAAGATCAAAATTCAAGTCTTCCCTTCTGTGTGATTTTAGGGAATTTGCTAATCCATTGTTAGCTTCCATTTCTTTGTCTGTAAAATGAGAAAGTCTTGAGAGCTGTCTGAAGAAGGGCTGAATGAGATATGTTGCGCGAACCCTGTTTTGAATGCTAATGGTATGGAAATCCAGTTTTCCTTTACCGGTTGGAAAACAGAAATAGCAGGTGCATTCATAATTTTAATAGGAATGACTTTAGATTTTTCCCCTAGAATTCATCTCTCCACTCAACATTGGCCATTTCCCCCCCTTGACTTTTTACATGTACTTAAAATTTCACTTCAAATTTATTTCATTCTAACTTGCATTAAAACTAAGTTTTAGCATTTTCTTTCCCTCATCTACTACATTGTGTGGATTTTGATGGCAGGGCTCATACCTGTTTTGTATTTTATGCCGTAATCAGCAAAGGGTCCTGTCCATTGTCAATGTTTTATAGCAATTTTGTTCAATATATGAATGAACTGCTTTGTGAACACCTTCATGTATGCTGGCCTCCTCTATGTCACATGTATAGCAACCATTTATTCAAAGGCTTAATATGTGTGACTTTGTGGGGTGTCACTAAAATGACAAAAATACCTGATTTCTTCAATGGTAGCCTAAAATACCAAAGATAAATATACCTATATAGAAAATAAAGATATCATAACCATACATGTTCCTGCAAAACAAGGGATTTAAAAAAACAGTTTAATGCCATCTGTGGACAATCCTTGTAGGCTGATGTGTCTTTTTCTTGGGTTCTAGCCATTTGTTATTTCAGCAAATTTAGTTCCTAGTGCAAGCCAGGCACCATTCTATATGTTGGGTATGTACTCATGAACAAGTCTCAAAACACAAATTCCAGATGAATAAAAAATGAATTATAAGTACAAAACCCTAAAGCTAGAAGAATATGTAAAGATTAAGAGGAAGAAACCACACAACATCAATAGGTTTGACTATATAAAATTAAGAACTTCTGTACTTTAAAATAAGAAATGCCAAAACACATTGAAACAAAAGCGAACAAAATGAGAATAATATTTACCTAATGATGACAAGGCTTTGATATCTATGTACATAAAATGCTTGTATAAATTAACAAAAAATAAATGGGTGAAGGGTACAATCAGTCAATTAACAAAGGAAAAGACGGAAAAATTTAACCATTATATGTTTGAAAAAAATGATTGACCTCACTACTGAGTAAAAAATAATTCAATTTAAATAATCTACCATTTTACCCCAGTGGTCTGGCAAAGATGTTTGTGTTTAATAGTATTCCATATTGAAGAAGGTATGACGAGTTAGGCAACCTGGTCGGCTGATTATTTCTGGGACAATTTGGCAATTTATAACAAAATCTTAAATCATTTAGGAATCTATCCTAAGGACATATAATCGATGCACATGGTATTTATGTTTAAAAATAGTCTTCTTTATACTGCCCACTGAAGTAAACAGCATAAATGCTCAGCAACAAAGTTTTGACTTAAAAAAAAAAAAAAAAGAAAAGCATAGAAAAGAAAAATCAACAGAAGAATGGTTGCAAGTAGTAGTAAGTACTTCTAAGAACGTGACAGAGCGATTCTGGAGTATTTTAGATGGGCGTAACTGGGAAGAGGTGAGATTTATCAACATTTTCAGAGTCCAGTGCTAGAACATGATCAGCCTCTGCATAGCCGCTGGGAAGAGAGATTCTCGCAGCGCCGTAAACGTGGAACAGCATCGGCGAGGGCTGGAGGCGGCCGCAGCAGAGAGTGGCGCCAGGCTGGGGTGCTGGACAGAACAGGCTGAGAGTTCTACGGGAGCCCAGCATGTGGGGTCTCGTGAGTCATGGTGAGGAGTTGGGATTTTTTCTTCTGGCATTGATACCGTATGATTTTGATTAGAGATAAATCATCTGATACACATTTTAAAAGTCCCTTTGAATGCTGTAAGAATAATTTCTGGGGGATAAAGCAATAGTGGAAGCAAGCATTTTACTTTATGTAATCATATACAGAAAAAGATCTTTGTGGCTATGGCTGGGGTCTGTCATTTACTAGTTGAGTTACCAGTGAGTAATTTCACTTCTATTAATATTTATTCCTTTGTTTCCTTATCTGCAAAATGGATATAAAAGTACTGTATTTACCTCACAGAGTTGTTGTGGAGATTGAATGAACGAAGACATAAAAAGTGCACAAAACTGCCTGGAGTATTTTAAATGCTCAATAATTGCTAGATGTTTTTATTGGTGTCACAGGTATACATATATGCATTAACCTCAGTACCCAAATTAATTATGATTCTCAATTTCTATGATCGTGTGCAGGCATCAGGTATTTTACTTCTCCAACTCTGTTTCTTATTCATTTTTTTTTTTTTTTACTGCATTAATCAGTACAGATTGAGCTGTGCTATAGTCACGAATTTGCCCTCTCCCAAATGTCTGCATCTTAACACAATAAGGGTTTCTTTCTTCTCACATCACAGTTTGATTTGCATGTGGTCCTCGTCCACTTTTGTCACCTCACATTTGGAAATGACTGCTTTTAAGTTTGTCATCTCCGAGCAATTGTGTAGTGAACTGAAGATCTTACTCCAATGCTGAGTCATCCCTCTGTTATTGTCAGTTCCTACGAGTTTATAGAAGTGTCTCATTTTCATCCATGAGGCCCACAGTATTTCAATGTTTTCAGCACATTAAAAAGTAAAAAGGTCTGTGAGCCTTTGTGGAGGTGGGTGTTCAGGACAGGAGCCAGTCCACAGCAGAGTCCTAGGGGACTAGAATCCTCTGGTGCTGTGTGACTTTGGGCAAGTCATTTAACCTTATTGAGATTCTTCATTATAGCTCTTCAGAAAAAAAATTTTATAGAAATGAAAAGCATTTTTATATTCTCCCACAAAAATGTACACAATGCCAATAAAATCATTTAAGCCAATCGCTTTGTCCCCCTTTTTGTTCAGCCATGAGGGATACTTGTGGTAGATTCTAGAGAGCTTTGTCCAGTCCAGCTGCTGATGGTCCCATCAAAGTGACTTTTGTCACTTGTTTTGAGAGGGAGTATCATTAATCTTTTCTGTTTCCCCCTCTCTCTTTTGGGCTCACTTCAATTAAATAGGCAGGGAGAAGAGAACATTGAACAACATTATAAAAATGTTAATTCCTAATGTCACTGACTAGCCCTTAATCACACTATTAGACATACGTTCTGAATTAATGATCCTGACCGGCGAGCAGTGAGACCAAGATTGACTTTGATGAATGCCTGCCATTACTTTCCGATATGGATGAGGTTGTTTTTCTTTCTGACTAAATGTCTCCTCAGAAATGAAATTCTATTTAGAAAAAATGAGTATATAAAATACTTTCTTTGGTTGACAGAAGCTTCTTTTCAAAAGCAATATTTTGATGATCTGTATTTTGTTCCTAGGGTGAGGCATTTGCTGCAATCACTGGTAATTTCTCGGCCTTATGACTCTGGTGGCAGCTTTCGCTACACTTATTTTTTAAGCCAACAGTGTTTAACTACAATCAATGAAATAAAACATGCTTAGTATGCGCAGAAGTCTCATTATTCCAGACCGTCGCTTCCTAAAGACGGGGTGGTGGAATCAGATCCCCTCCTTTGTGGCTCTTACCTGCACACTCGCTTTCCCTGTGGAACCGTTTGCTGAAGTCCTCGACATGAAGCCTCTCGTCAAATGCCACCACTCTCGTGAAACCTGTCCCAGGGCTCCTGGACAAAAGTCATAGTTTCTCACTCTGGGCTGCTCTAGAATTTTGTTGGCTGCTGTGTTTCGATGGTGATCTCACTGACTTGCGTTACTCTTAGCTGTGTACGTGGCCTTCTTCTCCTAAATGTTATCAGCCCCTTTAGGGAAGCAAAAATCTACTAAAATTTGTATCAGTGATATATCGCACCATGACCTTTACAAAGCATAAAATCAAGAAATCATTCAATGCAATGACAATATATATAATTTATACCATTATACTTAATTATATTATTTTATGAATCATATATTATATATACATTTATAATTTATATGCAATATGTATATATAAATATGTACACACACACACTCATAAAGCTTCCAATCTTTCCTCATTGTGTGGATGGAAGCTGTGAGAAAGGAGTACAAGATCTGGCTGAATCAGGTTGCAGTTGAGTGACCAGCCATGGCAGTAGTTTCTCCAAAGTTCTATGAAGAGTTTCTAACTGAAAATGTGGGTGGGTGGCATTGAGACTTAAAGATATGGGGCGGGACTCTCACCGTTAAGGAAAACTGCTGTCTAACTTGCAGGGACATCAAAGCACTGTGTTCAAAGGGGGCAAAGATAGGCGTGGGAGTCAGGATTACACTGCAGTAATTGGGACTGGGCTGGGACAGGACAGTGTGAACCCAATGAGGTTTGTATGTGGGGGGAAGAAAGGCAAATGGAGACGGCGTTAGGGGTGACTTCCCGAGTGAACACTAAAGTGCATGCAAGAACTGCTTACGTTTATGGGTGGGAAGTTGGAGTATTAGCTGATCCAAAACAGAGTTTATGATTCCCTTTATTTTTCTCATCCAACTTTATGTCTCTTTATGTTCCAGACTATACTGCAAATGCCCTGAAGGTAGGGGCATCATCCATCTTTCTATATACTTCTTTATAATCCCTATAGAAATTTTTTCATGTGATTGATATATAATTTGTCTTTTGTCAGTTATTGTCACAACACTCCTATATAGCCAGTTGTCAAAGCTCAGTGGCATGCACCATTCAATCTTTATTCTTGTGCTTGCTCACCTGTGTGTTCACTGTCTGGGGCTGAGGCTGGAGACGTCATGACCATCTGGGACCTGTTCTCATGGTCATGTCAGAGAAGCGCCCAAGGACAGGTGGAAATAGGCACGCCTCTTGAGGTCTGGACTTGAACTGAACTACTGTCATTCTGCCCACATCCTGTGGGGCAAGGCAAGTAGCAAGACTAAGCCCAACGTCACTGGGGTAGGAATGTCTCCTCCCCCCATGAACCCATTATCATATTTATTTGCTGATCACTATAGACATGTTTGAAGTTGTAAGAGTAAAAGAAATGAATGCTGAAACTCTTCCAGTTTGGCATATTGAGTTTACCAGAATCTAAGGCTATGAGTATATATTACTTTTAAACTCAGAAGTGAAATAAAGGAAAACAATAACAACAGTGACAACAAATTCTCAGTATGGCAGCGCTGTCTCTGTACATGTACAAACCTTTCCAGCTGCATTCTGCTATTGTGTGGAATTTTGCTTGGGCTGTTCATAACAGCAAGAGGAGACCACATTCTCTTGGCTGTGGCTGTGGTTATCACTGGGAGTCTGTTGTGTCACTGTTTTCCAGGTTGCCAAGACTTTAATTTAAACTATTGCAAGATTGAAGAGGGTTGTCCAATTTGAATTCTGTTCAACAGCTCATAGTGATTAAGCCATAAAATTCTGCAACTAACCTGTTTCATGAATTCTCCTGAATTTCCTACATTAGCAAAATCATAATTTGAACTAAACATGTACAAGTTGGGTTTGTGTTTATACCTTCTCTATAAAACATATATGTGTGTGTGTGTGTGTGTGTGTGTGTGTTTTCCTCTCCCTTTGAATCATTTCCCTGTATGTAGCATGTGCGTATTCCACTTTAGGAAATCTTAGGGGCAGGATGGTGTGCTTGTGCACACAAACTTCCGTAGTGTGTTAAATTCAGACATCATACTTTTCTGGAACATTTCATAAAGGAGTTGATAAGGGCTCACATCTCCGAGTTCACAAGTAAGGATGCAACATTACACTCCTCCTCTCCTCCTCACCCTCCTCCTCCTCCTCTTTCTCTTCCTTCTCCTTTTTCTTTTTTCTTCTCTCTCACTCTCTTTCTCACATATACTGCCTCCCAAACTCCAATTCACTTCATAAGGTATTCTAGAATATGCCATTCTATGTTTTATTTCTGTCTTCCTTTGGCTCTGTTGTGAGAATTCTTTTGCAAGTTTATGTCACATCATCTTACTGAGGATAATTTGAAACCTCAGCACCGGTGGCTGACAGTCTAGATGGGAGGTACAGCACACCCAGAAGTTACTGCAGTGGAGACAGACATGGAGGACCGCGGGTCTTCAAACTTCCCCTCCACGCTGGTCAAGAGGGAAGGAGGCTCAGGCTCACTGTGTTGAGTTCTCTGGCAAGAGGTTTTATGGGCAAACCTAAGGCTACATATACCTTCATCCAGTCTGCAATGCCAAGCGGGTGAAATAATGGTTTTGCAAAATTTTCTACTTTAACTCGTTTGTCAAATACCCTAGCTACTTTAAAATTTGGGAGAAATTCAGGTCCTAAAAAATGGGCATAAAAATACTGAAAGTAAAAGCTCAGAAAGGCATGGGACATTTGAAAAGAGGAAGCCACCTATGGGGTGTAAACTGTCCCCTCAGGTTGCATGTCGTCTGCAACAGAGCCTCAGGCACTCACGGTTGTCTCCCTGAAACCCGGGGTGGGGAGAGCTGAGAAGGCCCCAGCACGCAGTGCTGACATCACCTTCTGCTGTGGCACTGTTGTTGTGTGGGAACGTGTGATAGGTAAGAGATGTTTATTGATTAATTGTGTTGTCTTTGTTGTAGTGAATGTAATAAATTATCCATCATGTACAAGTTTTTAGTTATTTCTCATGACTTAAATTCACCCGTATATATTTTGCTGAAAGGCCTTAAGTTTTTCAACCGTGAATTATTTTCTCCCAAAGCAGAGCATAGTGGAATAACATAGGGGTTAAACCCAGAGACTCTTAGGCAAGAAGACTCAGAATCAAATCCTCATTCTGAACTTGCTAGCAAAAAGGCCTCAAGGCACCTATTTAATCCTTCTCTGCCTCAGTTTCTTTATCTGTAAAATGGGAAATAATAATACCTACCTTGTAGGATTGAGATGATTACATGGGCTAATGTATGTGGAGCATTTCAGAGCACTGGCTGTAACCTAGTAGGCACTCACTGATGTTTTCTATTGTTGTTTTTATAAACCTCATGGTAAGTATGATTGATCTTTTTTTTAAATAGTATTCTATTTGCTATTAATTAAGGGCAAGTGATCACTTTCTGTGATCACATACTCTGTACATTCTAAGATAAATATTTTCTTAGGAGGTTATTTAAATAGTATAATACACAAGTAATCTGAATTTTCCCAGATCTTGTTTGTGTGCATGAGGTCACATGACGATAATATTTCCAAATGCTCAGAAGTAATGCAAAGTACTACAGTAATCCCTTTCCGTTTCACGCATAGGAAGGGGCTTGCCACCTCAGCAAGATCTCTGAGGCTGCTACTGGGAGCTCCTGGTGGGATCTCCCAGGGGGTCCTGGTCCTCCCTTCCTTTGTGGGAGTCCTTGCAGTGCACGGCTGCTGGGACAGTGTATGAAAAACTGCTGCCGTGCCAAAGGGCTGGCCTCTACAGTCCACAGAGCACAGCACCTCACGCAGATGTTACTGTCACTGTGGAGAGACCTGTGCTCCATGCTGGCACCTGTGGGGTGCACAGAGTTGTTCCCCATTCTGCTTCTTGTCAAAACAGACTAGGTTCTTGGTTGTCAAAACAAAACTGTTACCCTCCTCGCCCCGAGCCTACCACATTTCATCGAGTTCTTTGTTTACTAGAAGCATCTGAAGAAGTATATATTTGCATTAATAACCCCATTTCATAGAAGAAATTGAGATTTCAGAGGTGAAAGTATTGATCCATTAAGTGATGCTAAGTGTCTGCTCAGCTGCGTAGTGGACACGTGCCCTATTCGGGCCTGCCTGTCACCTTTCGAACAGCATTTCTGTGTCAGAGTAGATTCATGTTGTGAGTCCTGCTGCCACAGTGAAGAAGGCAGAATAAAAATCCCCAAGCTCCCTTCCAGCTGGGACTCAGGCAGGCAACTCGGGCTTCACCCATCAGCCCTGCTGTGAGAAGCCCTGACTGGGAAGAGAGCACCAGGAGGCAGGTGGCACGTGCAGTTGCTATTCTGCGAATGCAGGGGCCACAGAAACCTCTCTTGATGGTGGCAGGCTTGCTGGCCTGAGCCTCGGAGGGAGGAGGTCGTGGTGCAGGCAGCACATTGCTGGGTTGGTCTCTCCGCGCCTGACATTCCGGGGCAGCCAAGCAGGCAGGGGTCCCCCGCTGGACCAGTTCTGCACGTGGTCACGTTTAATCTCAAATCCATTTCTTTTATGTTCATGATTCTGTGTTGGCTCAATGTCTTCCTAATAAATACGCTTTGCCTTGGAACTATCGGAGTGAATTCTTGGCTTCTGACCAAGAACCTGATCAATCTAAGTTCTATTTTACCTGTTTTCTGCTACCTATTTGTTTTTTTCTGTTAACCTTCCTATTAGAGTTTTAGCAATGTTTTGAAAATTGCAGCTTAAAAACCTGTGTCTGTAGATTCTAGAAAATGCCC
>RJWJ010007614.1:0-56787 GCA_004363605.1 Indri indri | reverse complement strand
TTTTAATGTAACATCTTGAAGGGAAGATTAGATCATGCCAAAATTAAATCATTCTAAATGGTAGAGAAAGTAGAGGCTACATTTTCAAATTATCTCAGGAAATAACATTATTAGTACAAAAAGATTCTGATCATGTAATTCTCCAAAGAAACACAGAGATGATACACAGCAGCCCAATTTGTCCTATCCCAGCTTTCCAGGTCCAAAACACATCCTTAAAAGACTGTGAGTTTCTCCAGAGCAGGGACCAGGTTCAATTTGAGCCCAGTGTAAGGCCTAGCACAGAGCTGACACTCAATGAATGAGTGAGTGAGTGAGTGAGTGAGCGAACTAACAAATGAAATGGATCCTCCAGAGGAGGAAAAGCACCACTGGCTTCAAAAAAGGGAAGGGAGCGACATTGTTTCTCCACAGGCCTTGAAGAGGAGTATCTGCTTAGCGACTGGACACCAGGGCCTCCCTAGTCTCAGAGAGGCACATTCCCTGATCAGGCACCTCCATTCTTCTCAGGAACTGAATTGACTTCACACCAATTCTTCCTAACATGCTCCCAATATCCCAGGGAAGGGAGGTTACTAGGACAACGTCATGTTGGGGCCCCTGGCTGGGGAGGCACCTGGCTGGTCACCAAGGAGACAGGCCCTAAAGTCCTTGACCGCCATTCCTTCCAGGGCTGCTGCCATCTGGCGCCAAACCTAAACCAAACCTGAGGACATCTCACATCATAGCCTGAGACAAGCAAGAGAGTATCGAGAGCAGGTGAAGAATTTTAGTCTGGGAAAAGAAAGAGAATCTTAAGGAAAGGATTAAGGAAAAAAGATTTTAGCAGAGAAAAAAAAAAAAAACCGATAATCCTACCAGTTCTTAGTGGTCCAACTTAAATGTCACCTCCTTCATGAAGCCTTTCCTTATTCAGTCCATCGGACACCATGCCTCCCTCTTCTCACACTCTGACTACTCTCATTCTGTGTTCAGCATTTCCCTTTCACCACCTACAATATTCTGTCTTCGATGATAGTTATTTGTGTACTTTCCTTACCCCTATACACCCAATAGACCATAAGCTTCCTAGGGACAGGACTACATCTTACTCGTCTTCATATTGTTTGAGAGTTCTTGGCCCCATGCAGGAACATGAGTGGCACTTAGAAAACAGACACTGATTTAAATTAACTTCAAATTGAGAGTGAAAGGAGTACAGAAACAAATTACAAACTCTAAGGGAGTCCTGGGAAATTCTCGAAAAATTAGATTAAAGCTATATGTCAAAAATTTAAGAAAAGGATAAAAGGAAGATGGAACAACAAAAACAAATCATCAAGGTAAGATACACCAAAAGAAGAGGAAAAGGATAAAATGAAAATCAAACCAGAAAGTGAAGGAAATGAAAATATTAGTCTTCTTTATTAATTTTCATGTTGGAATATTATAATACAATAAACCCACAGACACCAATATTAAAGATATCTAATCTACTTGGCCTCAGGGGCTGGAGAAAAGAGACTTTAAATGACATCTGACAACAGGAAGCAGAGCAACACATTTGCTAATTCAGTAAAACGGTGTCATTTTGATTGGCACCATATGAGCAATACGTGGGTGGAGAAGTTTTTCTCTTAAAATTTCTTTTCAGTTGCTAGTCAACACTGTTCAAATATAACTTGGTTTTGGAGTTCTACCAGGCAGGAAAAACATATTATACTTTCCTCAAAATTAAATGACATGTAAGTATTACTATAAATGCAAAAAAGCTTTTGTGACCACTTGTGTTTTACATTCTTTAAACTCCCTCAGTCTACAAGAAGGTTAAAGAAGAGTCAGCATTTGATAGGGCATTCTCTTTCCTTGATACAGGGCAGTAGCTGTCATATGATGCATGGACAATGGTAAACCAACCCCTACAAACCAAGACTATGAAACAGAAATGGTGCTTCTAAACAGAAGGTCTGGCTTCTAACCTAGCCCAGGTTTTGGAAACCTGTCAGCAAGGTAGACAGAAGATGTACCAATCTCCAGAAAGCAAAATGCCCAGACCTTTTGGAGACCATAAATCAATTGCAAAGAGAATAGTTTTCTGGGCGTGGGCATTTCTGTGGCCCCTGTGGTCTGGACACCACATATATGCAAACATGAGGATTTAACTAAGTATTGGAGACAACAAAGTATGCACCAAGTGGCGTCAAATCCAACCGTACCCGGGACTCTCAACCACTGAAATACCTGTCTCAAAGGGCCCTTCCCTCCATCACATTTCCACCAAGTTATAAATTTAGCTGTTTAGGTTCCATCGACACATCCTTCCTTCTTATGAAATAGATTTCCCTGCTAACAAAATCTCAGCTTCTGGTCCCTTCGAAGAAAAGCCAATGTCATGGAAGTATGGACAAACTGTGGGAATCTTACTATAAGAAAACTTTAGAAAAATATACATTCCAGGTATAATGACTATCCCATAATTACCTCAAGATAGCCCCAGGCTCCGTCCTCAATCAGGAAATTTTGCAGTCAAGTGGAACTTAAAGTTGGGGCACCACATCTTTCATTATCTAAATAAGGAGTAAGGACTGGGCAGATCAAAGGCCGGCTCAGGGCCCCGTGTGCAACCACGCTGCGTGAAAGCTTCTTAGTGAGGATGAAAGGCTCTGAGGACTCTGAGGGTGATTTATGGCGCAGGGTCCAGTGAATGGTGGTCCTGCGCCTAACGCAGATGGGAGCCGGCTCTGCCTTCCCACTCTGTGCCCTGTCTTTTCCCTTCACGCCCCATCCCTACTCCATCTCTGCTTTAGGTCTGCCTGGGGCAGGCGCTTCCATCCCTGGACCCCACCAGCGTTCCCTAAGAGTTAAGAGTTTGCTGACTCCTCTTCTCGGAAGAGAGAGAACACAGTCTAGTTTAAAAGATAAAAAGAGCATGAGAAATGGGAAGACCCTCAGTCGGTGTTGTAGCATGCAGAGTTTATCTAACCAGCCAGCAAGAAAGAAAAGAGGACATTCCCACCAGGGTCTCCGTATGAGCAGATGGCCTGAAGTGGTCATGTGGCCCTTTTCCGTGGCCCCCCATCAAGCCTAAGAGTCTGTCTTTTGGGTTAATTGTGGTAACCAAGCCCCCTTAGGGCCTAGTTAATTTCCTTTCCCTCCAGAGGTTCATTCTTAAAAATCTGAAATTGACCTAAATTGTTCTGAACCAAAAGGAAATCAAAATGAACAAGGTTAATTGGAAAAAACAGTGCTCTGGCTACATTAAGGTTTTATTTTTTTCCTCCCTTGGAAAACCATGCTGATTTAAAGGATATTGGTCAACAGACCTAAAAACATATTAATGCTGTTTATTAACTTGTGCTTTAAACTAACTGGGTCAACTTCTCACTCAGTGTTAGCTTCAGGGAGAACCCCCATAAATGATGACTGGAATCCTTTTGTAATTACAGTCATGGAAAATGCCAGCTGTAAAATAATTTGATTCAATTCGTGGGTATTAAGTGCTCATTCGGTGGATGGTACTCCACTAAACAGCAACCCGCGACGAATAGCAACGGGGTACAGTACACAGCAGACTCGGCCCTGCTACAGTGACACCTCTCAAGGCGATGTCACACACAGCTACACCAAGTGTACAGGCTTTGGCTCTAAAACCAAGGGAAACTCGCCGAGTTCACAGCAGCAAAATAGTTGAAGTTAGGCAACTAGGCTGCTACTCTTCAATGGTATCAAAAAGAAATGCAAATCCGGCTCGCCCAGCAGGACTTGGGGCGATGCTGTGTCCCGGGAGGAGAACGGGAGAGAACACCTGCGTTCGTTGCTCACTCTGAACTCACTCCATGCGTCACAACCCATGTGTCAAGATGGGGAGGATGAGAGAGGGAAATACAGCTGCTGAGAATAGAGCAGGAGATTAAAAGGAACCTCTCGAGGGTTTGCTTGCATCTATTACAAGCGAGAGCAGGCTGGAGAGGTGGCTAGGTGTCCTGCAGGAACGCAGAATTTCAACCCCCCCCCCCCCCGCCGCATCCTGCTTCCTATTTTATCATGACCAAGCCACTTAATCTGTTTTTCTTTTTTCTTTTTTTTTTTTTTTTTTTGAGATAGGGTCTTACTGTGTCACCCGGGCTAGAGTGCAGTGGTGTCATCATAGCTCACTATAGCCTCAAACTCCTAGGCTCAAGCAATCCTCCTGCCTTAGCTTCCCGAGTAGCTGGGACTACAGACATATACCACCAAGCCCAGCTAATTTTTCTATTTTCTGTAGATAGCAGGTCTCGCTATTACCCAGACTGGTCTTGAACTCCTGACCTTCAAGCAGTCCTTCCTTCTCAGCCTCCCAAAGTGCTGGGATTACAGGCATGAGCCACCGCACCCAGACCACTTAATCTCTTTAGGCCTCCAATTACTAACCTTTAAAATGGGGATGAACAATAATACACTTCTCTCCCAAATTGGATTATGAGAAAATGCTTCTAAAAGGGAAGACTCCAACTGTAAAGCTACCAAGCACTGAAACCTGAAACGGAGGCCAGTGCCCACTTCCCATTCCCACCTGGAGCATCCCAGAGAAACTGTCCTGCCTGGGAAAGGCAGGGAAGGGCAGTGTCCCTAGGGCCTGGCTAAGGAAGGCCCCTTCCTCAAGGCTCCAAACTGCCATGCTGGGGTGCAGGGTGCGGGGGGGGAACACCGCTTCTCACCAACCCCAGGCCCTGCTGCCCCTCCCAGGTCTCACCCACAAAGAACAGCCCTGCACAGCCCACTTCCCTGGTACCCACTGAATGGAAAACACAAGTGTCAGATCTGGAGTGGGGCCAACTACAAGGCAGATTGCATTTTCCAAGAAACTGAGAAGGAAACAAATGCTCCCCAGAGAAAACTACATGGCTCCTTCTGGAAAGTTCTTTCCTTATAAAGTAAGGGAAGATGAGGAGAAGAGAAAGAAGAGAAGATTTAATTATTTTCTTTATAAAAAATTATCATGAACTCTTTCAGAAGTACGAAGGAGCATAAGGAATATGATGAACAACATGTATCCACAATCTGGCCTAAGAAATAAAACACTGCCATCACATTTGAAGGCTTTTTCCAGAAGGCAAGACCATGAACAGACCTCTCATGCAGATGCCCAGAGAAGAGCCCCAACTTCAGGCCTAAAATGGGACCACACAGCACGTGAAGACACCCACCTTCTCCCTCCACGGTCACTACCTGTCTCGGTTGCCTTGAGTTTTCAACGCCGGCCTGCAAAGCCGGATCGGTTTGGGCCCTGTCTTGGGGCAGACGGCTAGACAGTGGTGGTGGGCAGGGGCATGACTCCAGTTCTTTGGATCCTGTGTCTCCAGCAGGGAGAGACTTTCTATTGCCGTTACTAACTGGGAGAGCCTCGGGCCACACAGGGCTCAGACAGATGTCTGGGGCTGCTGTGGTGACTGCTCCCGGCCCACGCCCAGCCAAGCCAGATCCTGGTTTGGCTGGAAGCTGGGCCTTTTTATTCACAAGGGAAAACTGCGTTTAGCAATGGTTGACTAGCCTCTCTCGTTCAGGCCATCCCTGGGAAACATCACAACAAGAAAACACAAAGCCCATACAAACATTCCCCTGGTGTGAGCTGAAGCACTGCCATACTTCCGCGGGATATATTTTTGGCCTGGAAAAAACAAATAAGGCTGCGGTATCCTGAGGAGAATCGAACATCACCGGTGGCAAAGAATAGAGGGTGGAGCTGTAGGAAAGGACTTCCTGTGTCTAGGAGGTTCCTCTGGGGAAGAAAAAATTACAGAAGACTTAGATGCTATGAAGACCTCTTCAGAACAGCTGGCTGAGGAAGGCTTTGGGAACACCCTCCGTCCCTGAGCTGGCAGCCAGCTGAGCTCCCCAAGCAAGGATGGGGCAGCCACAGGCCCAGACTCCCTGGCTCTGCGAGTCCGGCTTGTCCTCCTTTGGCGATAGCCTCCCCTGGAAACACTCTCATCCTCCAGCTTCAGTTCTCACCTGACCATTGGTAATACAGACTCTGGCCCTCAGAACTGAAAGGAGATCATGTGAACTCTGCCAAGGAGAAAACAAATTCCCCAAACAGAGAAAGTTAGATCTTCAAGATGTTAGTCTAAGGGTCCTTTTCTCTTGCCTTGCCTAAGGATTATCCTCCTTCCTATGGCTCCTATAATGGCCTATAAGGGACACATGGAGCATCACATCTCTGCCCCCTCCCCTCCCCCATCCCTTCTGTGTCCTAGGTCAAAAATGTAACACTTTAGCTTGCATCACTGCAAGAGCCTCTCTCCAATCCATCTTCCACAAAGCCACCAGCTCAACATCACCATGTCAATGATCATATTCAAAAATCTCTACTAACTCCTCACTGCCAGTGAATCAAGTCCATCCTTAGCCTTGTGTTCGAGACCTCAAGGCCTTGCCTCCAACCTGCATTTCCCCTTTGATCTCCAACCGCTTCCCTGCATATGCCTAATGCTCAAGTCAAAGCCAAACGCACTTTGCATTATTCCTTACGCATGCGCGGTGTTCTCCGAATTCACCCCTAAAATGCTTGACCTCTGCTCTTCCCCTATCAGGATCTCTCACCCGGCAGGCCAACCTCTGCATCATGAAGGCTTCCTGGCTCACCCCAGACAAAAGGGACATCTTAGTCTAAGTTCTACAGCTCTTTCTGTAACCTTTCAGAGTTCCCATTATGTTTTTTATTTTTCTTTCCCAGCTCTGCATGTGTGTCTCTACTTACCGTCTCCCCTCCATTTGATTAATCCATCTGTTAATGGTTTCCAAATGTCTACTGTGTTCTAGGTTCTATAAAGAATACTAAGATGGAACAAAAAAGGCAAGGTCCTTGACCTTGAGAGACTCACAATCTCCTGAGGAAAGAATAACAATAGCACCTCACATACCCAAAGGGCAACAGTTGGATTCATCTTCATTTTCCCTAAGTGCCCAGCACAGAGCAGATGGCCACACGACACTAAGTCAACACATGAAAGCAGCCGTGGGGTTTCAGCTGTGAACATGCCCGGAAGACAGGAGCTGGGCCAGCCAGGCGCATGGTGCTCTCCGGTGTGGCCCACGCGTGTTATATTCTGAGATGCAACACCAAAGGAAACGGTAGCCTAAAGCCCTTTCAGCAAACCCTCCCCTGAATCTCACCTCTAACTGCCCCAGAAACCTTGCTGTGCACCCAAAAAATTAGCTCTACCTAGAGATGTTGGGCCGTCGTTTTCTAACTATGGCTATTCCCTTGCCTCTCCAGGCCTCTGCCGCAGTATCTCCAACCTGAGGACTTTCTGGGCCTGGGCCTTGTCTCCTCAGGAAAGAAAGTACGCTCCAAACAGAAACAGTCAACTGGCTCTCGGGATTAAGCTAAATCAATGCCACTCTCCAGCAAGTCTGTTTATTCTATATCCTTAGAGAGAGAAACACCCCCTGAAAATGACCAACTTGCATCAATTATAGAACACAAGGGCCTGGTGCTGTCAATGGGAGAAGATAAGTGTAAATTACAGCACACTGAACTCCAGTGAATTGCCTGTTAAGTGAGACAATGGGCTAAAAGATGTTGTTTAGAGCACCTCATTAATAAAATTCAAAATTGTTTTCTGCAATTATGTGCAATCATTGCTTATTTTACCCCCAGCCAAGTAGAGTCCCACTGCCAATCTAATGCTTTGCTTTCCATTGCCAAGACAATTTCCCTGGCACAGAGGTGAGAAGAGGGAGGTCAGATTTGGATTGGAGGAGCCCTTGATTAGCTAACAGGGAATTATCTGTCAAGAAAAGAAACCTGCTGAAAAAGGAACCCAAGAGTGTTTCTCCAAGGTAGTGCCAGGATACCCAGATGGCTCTGCAACCAGAAGCAAACGAAAGGGCTACTCTTCTCTGAACGCCCTAACAGTGCTTGCACCTGGTGAGGAACTCACTGATGCACAACAGAACGGTACACATTTCCATACCAGAAAGGATGCTAGTGTGAAAAATGGATGTGTGTGTGTGTTTGGGAGGAACTGTGGGAAGTAGGCTGTGGAAAGTGGAAACTACCAACCTAGCACAGAGGAGAGAAAAACTCTCAAAGCCTATAGAATGTAGCCCATTTTATTGTTTCATCCAAAGTGAATGCCCCGGAAATTCTATCATGTCTCTTCTAGGGAGTCCTGCCTGAATTCCATGCATTTTATTCTATTTCATTCATTCATTCATTCAACAATGCTCCATTCTACCCTTCCCTGTACCAAGCACCATACTAGGCTTCAGGGCCACACGCTTCTTTCTCCCTCTGAGGACCTGGGCTGAGGCCTTCAAAGCAAAACCCATCCCATTTCAATGTCACCAGGCTAAATTCTGACTTAGTCATTCCAGCCAGTCAAAATAATTTGGACTCTCTTATTTAAAATATAACTTTATAAACTGCTTTAAGATATTTAATTTTTTTTTTTTTTTGAGACAGGGTCTCTCTCTGTTGCCCAGGCTGGAATACAGTGGTGCAACAATACTTACTGCAACCTCAAACTCCCAGGTTCAACCGAGTCTCCTGCCTTAGCCTCCGACTAACTGGGACTACAGGTGCATGCCACCACGCCCAGCTAATTTTTCTATTTTTTGTAAAGATGGGGTCTTGCTATGTTGACCAGGCTGTTCTGGAACTCCTGGCCTCAAGTGATCCTCCCACCTAGGCCTCCCAAAGTGCTGGGATTACAGGTGTAAGCTGCCACATCCAGCCAGATATTTAATTTTTTTAAAGAGTAAAGCAAAATGGAACAGAAGTAGCCTGCAGTCAGAAAGTTCATGAGAATTTGCTGGTCCTACCTAGGACAGTCTGACTTGAGGCACAACAAATTCACACAGCTGCAATAAACATCAGCGTCAAGCTCCAGGGTTTGAACTTGTCTGTCCAGCCATGCTCCCCAGTATTCTCATGGTCTCCTTCAATAGAGATGCATCTTATTCCTCAAAGCAGCCATTGAGGTTAATTCTTCAGATCAATAACTGCCTACATAGCTATTTGCAACTGTGCCTTAGGCTACTCCACAGCCCAAAGTTGTTCTTTTAATGTCAAGAACATATTACTGCGTGACGAAAACACATTATTTGATTCAACAATCGTGTTCTATTCCCACTCCCCTTCCCTATTCACAAGGAAAATCATTTATTAATAAGACATATCACATGAAATGTATTATTCTTTGTGCAAAGATAGTGGAGGGTGCCCAGGACAGATGCAAAAGGAAGAATAAGTGGAGAACACTCTGGGTGCGGTTACAATGACAGCTGGGCTTCATATCCTATGCCCGTACTCAATTACCCCATTGGAGGTTGAGTAAATGATTTTCCCAGGGTTATTCTTTCAGCCTTTATGGGGAACTGGAGAATAAGAAGCGGTTCCTGATACTTCAGGACATTAAGTCCAAGTAAATATGAGAGAGCCCAAGGTACAAGCCAACAAAAAACAACTCTGGGTGTCTCACCTGGTTCTCTGAGCAGGTCAAAAACCATCAATCAGAAAAGTTTCCTTGGAAAGGCTTCTCTGTTCTGTCAGCCCAGGACAAAATACAATGGTGGACCCATCTTGGAAATTGTTTTACATGGGATGGTTTGGTGGCTAGTATATCAGCAATGTTAGATGGTTGTTTTGCTTTCCCAGCTGAATGGAGCAGTTGTGTAACTACTGTGGAAATGTAGTTTCAAACCACATCATTCTTGTGGTAATTGGTGTTGCTGGTGGAGCACATTATTGTTGTTATTATTGTGCACTTCAAGCACTATTTCCCCTAGATTCTTGGGAGAAGATTCAATAGGCAGTATTATTTCTGTGCCTTAGTTGTTTTTTCTTAAAGAATAGGAATTACTATACTTTTTATATATCTTAATGATAATACCACTATGAATTCTAGAAATAATTCTGGCATACAGTGTGCTCAGAATAAACTGCATTTACAAAAACAATAAACTCTACTAATGGTCTTTTAATAGAATCTGATACCCTGGTATGCACAAAACCCAGCATCTCAGGTAGACTGTGCACTAGAAGGTGCTCTAGCGGCTGAATTCACAAAGGACACAAGTTGACTCTCTTCGCAGCCCCAATCAGGACTGTCAAATGAGCAATTAATAAACATAACACAAAATAAAGCCCTGTATATGGAAAGGCTAAAAGTTTGATATTTTAAGGGAATTATCTGTTTTGAGATTGAGATGGAGCCATAAGAGGAATTTAAAAGATCCTTAACCATAACACAGAAATGCATTTTAATATAGTTTCCAATCAGTACAGTTTGTAGGGTGATGCTCCAAATAGCATTTCTACTTAGTGCTCTACCTGAAATGCTTCACATGTGAATTATTACCATCCATGAAGCTCCAGTGTTGTTTTCATTTGCTCCTCTCTCTTATGCATGAAGTACCTTCCAGACCCCTCAGGAGAGGAGTCTCCTCCACGTCCCTACCCAGTATTTCCCTGCTTCTCCACCACCTGAGCCTTGCAGACAAGGACCACAGAAGGATTTATGAAATAAACCTAAAACATCTCTGCATAAAGATGTGAGCTAATTGCCAGCTCCCTGTAAGCTGCTCATGCATTGGCCAATGCGTGAACAGCCTGGGGATTTATACTCCTCTAGGGAACTGGATCCAGCTCCTATCTATATTCAAGAAGCTCTGGTTGATAACAGTTCCTCTGAAAGCTTTATCCTGAAGGTTGTTTACCACCCAAGTTCATGTGGCAGCACTGATTCTCCTCTGCACGAGCCACCGTAATATGAATGTGGCCACAAAACATCCAGAAGTTTTCAGATTCACAGGAATAAATGACATGAGAATAGATGCAAGACATAGGATGCAACAGCCGACGGAGAGGGAGCTAGACTCCCGGGGATAGGTGTTTTCACACAGCACCTCCAGGGAGCAGGCAGGCAGGAGGAAGCCCATCGTGGAAACTGCATACATGACATAAAAAGTCCACTTCCTGATTCAACACGAAAGACAGGTAAGAAAATCTTTCAAAGTAGATAAATGCTAGCTGTGCAGTAATTGGGGGTTCCAGTAATGCAACCCACACGCAACCATAAATATCTCCCCCATGGTTTGTGACAGCTTGAAATCCATGCTGTCAGGGCACCTGCCCAGTTAGAACTCAAATGTACCTGTCTTGAAACACCACAGGATGATCAATAAGTGTTTGTTGAATGAAAACCTAAGGGAAAAGTAGGGGAAGGGGAAAATAACATCATAGGTTTCAGACATTTATGAGTCAGAAACCAGCCTCATGGCAACCCAGGCATGGAGCAACTATCATTGTGCCCATTTTTCTTATGGATACCCAAATCTGCTTTCTGTAACTTCAACCTATTTTCAAATAGAAAAACTGAGATTCAGAAAAGTGAAATAACTTTTTCCAAGATCATATAGCTAGATCAAGATTTGGACCTAGATCTACCAGACTTTAAAGCCCATGTTCTTTCTACTAAACCTTATTAGTCTGTGTACTCCAGTGTAAATGAATTTTTTCAATCATTTTCTTGGAAAAAATTTAGTTAAGGTAAAGAGAACACAAAAAGGAGCATTCTGTAGTGAGGACAGAGAGTAATGTCTCAAGAGACCAGTGATATAAATTTGAATTCTATGCTGTCAGGGCACTTGCCCAGTTAAAACTCAAATGTACCCGTCTTGAAACACCATGGGACAGTATTTTCCAGGTCTTACTGAATGTGGGTAATAACAGTGAGTGGCCCTCGTGGAAGGGCTTGGGGGTAGATGTGGTACAAAGGGCCAAGTCGTTCAAAATGGGATAATTGAGTACATATGGCCTGCCTAGCAATCCTAAATAAAGCTGCTCTGTAATTCTAAGGCCCCAAGGTCAACAGAACATAGAGCAACGGGCCTCCTGCCTTTAAATATTCAGGCTGACTTATAAAACGGCAACAACCTAAACAAGGGCAACTTTAAAACCCCAACAGGAAATAAAAGGCTTCTCCCTGAAGCATAAAGTCAAGCTACCTCCTCAGATACAATCATATACTTGTGGTGCAGAATAGCTGCGAGTAAAAAATTATCCCTATTAAAAAAAATTCCTCCAGAAGCATGGCAAAATTAGAAATGGATCCCCTTACCCCACACACCCCTAAAAAGGAGTGTTTCCATCTTAGAACACACTTTAAATAGCAGGTAATGACTTCTGGTCATGTTTAGCTTTGATTTCTTCAGGTTGTGAATCGAAGGAAGTAGAAAGCTGGTTTTATGTTAAAGCAAAGATCTAAGACCTGAAATTACAAGTCATTTATTGTAGTCATCCTCTGCCTCTAGGTGGGTGTCTTAAACGTTATAAAGGTGCAATTATCCAGGTTGCTAATAACCTTTTTGAATTCAGAATTCCAACAGTCACAGAAGAAACCATGGCAGGGCTGAAAGTCAGAAGGCGAATGGGACAAATCTGGAAATACCAGGAATTCAGAACCCCGTAGAAACCCTTTACTAGCACTAAAAATATCTCTGCATCCTCTCTACTAATATACAAATCCTTAAGGCAGGTAACTGTGCTTGCTCTAATACCAGGATTGTTTTGTTTCAAACATAATATCATCCACATTATAACTGCTATATTATTTCAAAATGGAACTGACCTGGCCTATTTGTTGTAAGTTTCACTTGTAATAACTTAAAAATTGGGAGGTGCGGTCGTGGTGATCTTGAGAGTGTATTTAACCCAGGCAGGTGATTCAACCCAGGAGCCAGATCTCAAGCCTAATGCCAATTCTTAACTGTGTGGCCTCTAGCACGCCCTCAGCTGTTGTAATCTTTAGCTGTCTCATGTGTAAAATGAAGATAATGCCTCCTTATCAGGGTTGTCGTGAAGAGATATTGGGCACATGGTGTGGGCTTGATAAACTTTTTTAAAACCCTATTACCTCTTTCACAAAATAAGAATAAAGAGGCATCAACAGGGTTAGCACAATGGCCTTCACCCCGTTTGGAAACTGCCCAACACTACAGTGTCATCAATGCAGCCAGTGTTATCCCTATCCCGATACATTATCATTTCAAGAATGTTGGAAAACCCTCAACCCCCAAATGTGCCCTGCCCATACTGGAAATCCAACAATTAGATAGTCATTCCTTTGGACTAAAGCTTTGATCTCTATGAAAAGGTAAATTCTCCCAAAAGAGATAACAATAACAATTAAGCCTCTATCAGTCATTTACTGTAACAATTTTGTACCCTTTTCTGAGAACAAGCAGAAAAAAATGTATAGTAAGGTAACCAGGGGCTACAGGAGGAAAGTAGGGGCTGGCCCCAAGGGGGAAAGAGACACAGAATTTGGAGGCTGGAGAAATTTACAAGTATATGTGTACATTTCCATATACAAAGATGTTGACACATTCTCTTGGGATGGAGATCGTGCTGAACAGCATCTGCCGTATAACCCTTGCATTAATGATATTCAAAAATATTTGGGATTTCAGCCACAATAGTCCTTCCTCAGAGTCCCTAGAGCTGCAGAAGATTTAAATATTTTGTCTAGGAGATTACCAGGGCTCTAGACAAGACCAACCAGACTCAAGAGACCAGAAGGGAAATAAAAAACGGTTCATGAAATTCTGTTCCTCATTGAACGCAATGTACTCCTGCAGTAGTCTCCCTATCCTTCCCTGAGCATCGTGACAGTGAGATTGAGGAGAGACATGAGATTTGGGAATATCACTGCCCCCACCTGGGAAATTAAAAATAAATAAGCCAGCAAAGAAACAGCCTTGTGAGATCAACAAGAGGGTGCATTCCTTGTGGGTGTTATAACCATCTCGCATATTTTTTGAACCCCATAGCGCGCTGATAGCACGTAAGTGCAGACACACAGTAAGTTCCTGGCAATTTACTGCTGACAGATTGTAAACTGCATGAGGGCAGAGACCAGGTGTGTTAGGTTGATCATCAAAAATACTGAGGGCAAAATGCTTGACTCGCAGATGCTCTTCAATAAATATTTGTGGGTTGCATGAATAAATGAATGAACAAGTAGATGGATGGATGGGTGAATGGATGGAAACAGAACGCATGGGTCAAATGATTTAAATCTGGAAACAAAGGAGCAGCCTGAATTCTCCCCCATTCAGATACCCACTGCCATCCAACGTATACGTCTGAGCCCTGCCTCCCAAAGACAGGAGGCGGAAAGGAGGAGGGAGGGAAGTTGTGTGTGTGCACATGCGTATACAGGGGAGGACATATTACATACACTAACATTTTGCCCTCTTTTGGTAGGAGGACCTGCCATGTCTAAGGACATTTAGATTTGCCTTCGATAGGAACTGAAAGTGATGAAAGTTTGAGAGTGAAGGGTCTTCTAGCATCAGGAGTAAGGAGACTTGTCTCCTGCCTTAGCTCTGTCCCCAGCCTTGTGACCTGGGTAAAGCAATCATCTTTCTGGGCCTGAGTTTCCTCATTTCTAAAATGAATGACGTGAACTTAGATGTCGTTAGGCCCCAGCTGGTCTAGCCCCTGCTTGGGACTCCGGCCTCAGCTCAGCTCAGCTCAGCTCACACTCTCCCTTCTCACTTCTCCCCTGCCATATGGGCTTCCTCTCCACCAGCGGCTGCACACTGTGCTTCCTCGACCGCCCAGTCTGCATTAGCACCCTGTTATACTCTCGTAGCATCCTTCATCTTTCTTTTCTAGCACTTACCTCACTTTATGACTGCATATTTATTTATAATTATTCACTTAATGCCTGTCCCCGCACTGATTGTAAATAATAACTAATGTTTATTGAGCACTTACCAAATATCTGAGGCTCTGTTCTAGTCACTTTACATGCATTATTTACTTTAATCCCTAAAATAACCTCTGAGGTAGGTGCTTTTATCATTCTCATTTTACAGGTGAAGAAACTGAGGCCAGAGACACAAGTAACTAGTCTGAGGGCACACAGTGTAGTAAGTACCTGATGTGGACTCAGGCTGTCTGGCTCCAGGGATTGCATTGACTCTGGGATCTGGATTTGAACCTCCCAAAACGCAGGCACTGGTGGTATGTTTGCTCACCACCGTACCCTTGATGCCCAGCACAGTGCCTGAGGGAGGCACCATGAAGTGAGCACTCAATGAGTATCTGCTGAAGGAAAGAGGGAGGGATGTCCGGAGTGTAGGTACAGTTCCGGAGACAGCTGTTCTCCAGCATTTCTGGAGGGATGCCAAGTCTTTCCTTAAGACAAATAAGCATTCCAAAAGGTTTGGGCTACCTGACCATTATGGCACCAAGAAACCTCTGGCACATGAGAAGTAACTTTCTCTTTGGTTCAAGATGGATGATCCAATTTTCAGCAGAAATCCTCTTCAAATCAGTTTCAGTTAGGCTTTTTGGTGTAAAGTGTAGTAATGCAAACAAAGAGCCTTTGGAGAATGAGGACCTATTGAACAACTTACTTACTATGGGAGTAGATATTGACATGGCAAAGAAACGACAGCCTGGAGGTTTTAATAGAATGGTTACTAATGAGCAGGACCTGAAGATGTTCCTTCTATCCAAAGGAGCTAGTAAAGAAGTGATTGCTAGCATCATATCAAGATATCCACGAGCCATAACACGTACTTCTGAAAGTCTTTCAAAATGGTGGGATCTTTGGAGAAGGATTATGACATCAGACCTTGAAATTGTAAATATTTTGGAACGTTCTCCCGAATCCTTTTTTCGGTCCGATAACAACCTAAACTTAGAGAATAATATAAAGTTTCTCTACTCAGTTGGATTGACCCGTAAATGCCTTTGTCGATTGTTGACCAATGCCCCTTGTACTTTCTCCAATAGTCTTGAGCTGAACAAACAGATGATTGACCTTTTGCAGAAAGTCTGTTTGTCATTGGGTCACAACAATCCTGCAGATTTTGTCAGGAGGATAATTTTTAAAAACCCTTTCATCTTAATTCAGAGTACCAAGCGGGTGAAAGCTAACATTGAATTTTTACAGTCAACTTTCAACTTAAACAGTGGGGAACTGCTTGTTCTGATATGTGGTCCAGGAGCTGAAATCCTAGACCTTTCCAACGATTATGTGAAAAGAAACTATACAAATATCAAAGAGAAGCTGCTTTCTCTTGGATGTACTGAAGAAGAGGTACAGAAGTTTGTTTTAAGCTATCCAGATGCGATCTTCTTGGCAGAAAAAAAGTTTAATGATAAAATAGACTGCCTCATAGAAGAAAAAATTTGCATTTCACAAATAATTGAAAATCCTCGGGTTCTGGATTCAAGCATAAGTACTTTAAAAAGTCAAATCAAAGAATTGGTAAATGCTGGCTATAACTTGAGTACATCAAACATCACTCTTCTGTCTTGGAGTCAAAAAAGATATAAAGCTAAATTGAAAAAGTTAAGCAGTTAGAACATTGCTCAGGGACTTCTAAAAAGTCATATAATATAGTGATATTTTATTTTGAATTTGGGCCTTTCAGAAAGGAGAGCTGATTTTTTAACTTCAGATACATATATAGTGATCCTTTGGATATTTGGCTTTATAGATTAATAAAAACTATTGGTAGCTGAAGTTTCGTCCTCTTAGCTGTCTCTTCTCTAGTTTGAATTAATGCAACATACCATTAGATGATACAGGCTGTGGCTGCTTTACAAAAGGCAGTTCCTCAATGCCAAGGCAGAACAATGTGTAGGAAGATAGAAAGTACAAAATAAGCTTTTGTTTTTTCTGTTCAGATTAAAAAATTGACAGACTCATTTAGGTAGTTCTATTTCCTCTCATGATTTCGAATGGCAACCTGCTTCTCCTTTCCTTTGTGTCTGTGGTTCATGTTAAAAAGTAGAATGCCAGTAAAAATAGTAAAAGTCTGACAAAGTAGAAAGGAGGGATTTTTCATCCCAAGTTTTACATTCTCCATTTAAAGCATTAGTGTGCTTCCTTCACTTCCCCCAGGATTTACTATTGGTGTATCCTGATTTCTTTGAAGACAAGGGCAACTGTAGTAAGCAGGATAATGGCCACTTAAAGACACCGATGTCTTAACTTCCAGAAGCTATGAATATGTTGTTACGTTGCAAAAGGAGTTTGCAGACATGATTAAGTTAAATGTGATTAAGTGCCTTGAGATGGGGAAATTATCCTGAATTATTTGAGTGGGTCTAATATAATCATAAGGGCCCTTAAACGTGGAAGAGGGAGGCTAAAAAGGAGGTCAGAGTGATGCAAATAAGAAAGACTTTTGACCACTTTTGATGGAAGTCAAAAGGAGGCTTTGAAGGAGGAAGGGTCCATGAGCCAACGTATGTAGGTGTCCTACAGAAAATGGAAAAGGCATGGAAACAAGTTTTCCCCAAAGCCCCCAGAAAGGAATGCAGCCCTTCTGGCACTTTTTTAGCCCAGTGAGACTGTTGTCAAACTTTTGACCTACAGAACTGTAAGATAATAAATTTGTGTTGTTTTAAAGCATTGAGCGTGATAATTTGTTACAACAGTAAATGATATAGGAACTACATAGATGATTAGTCACGTTATAGGTGAAGTCACAAAATACAGTCTTTTTAGTATTATATCTGTATTTCTAACTCTTATAAGAGTAATTGCATTTTTCTAATCTACCTACCTTTCTGGAATTGCTAATAATTTAGTGTGTATAAAGTCCTTTAACTGTGTGCATGAAAAGCTAAATGTAAATAAATTCTAAATAAAGGAATGTATTTTGCCTAATGAATGTAGTTTAAAGAAATGGTGATCACTTCTGTGTATTTATATTTTGTTGGCATTTTATCTAGTATAAATAATGAGTAATTTCTAGAGGCATTGTTTTTAAAAATGACAAATCAGACGATGTGTGTTTCTTGAAGATACAATCTAGCTCTGATATAAACTGAAAAAAGAGACAAGTTATATGACCTTAATTTTAATTATTTTCCAGAGGCATTCGTTTTCTAGTTGTGGATTTTGAATTAAATAATGTAATTACGCTCAACCTTTTAAACCTTAATTGCTATCAGTGATGCCTCAAAAAAACTTATTCCTACCATTGAGAAAACAAAATGTCTGCTTTTCCAACACCATTTATATGTTCAATGATACTCTTATTATAATCTGTGGTAAACTGATGGCAAAAGCATGGCATAGTTTAGAAAACAAGAGCTTTAGAGAGGCTTTTCTTTAGAGTGTTATATCTGGGCTTCATTACTGACTAACACTAACTTTGTGTACAAAACTTACTGAATTTATTTCCCCATCCATAAGATTAAAAATTGACCTTGCAAAGTTGGTAAGAATAAAATGAGAAACAGACTGTAAGGTTTCTTGTGTTCAGTAACTATTCCATCTGTGGTAGCTGTTATAAAATTGAATTGTATACTTTAAATAGGCAAATTGTATGATACATGAATTCTGTATCAATAAAGCTGCTTTTGAAAATACAAAAAAAAAAAAAAAGAAAGAGGGAGGGAGGGAAGAAAGGAGGGAAGAAACAAGTAGATGGATGGATGAGTGAATGGATGGAAACAAGAGGGAGGGAGGGGAGGAAGGGAGGAAGGAAGGAAGCAAAGAAGGAGGGAGGGAACACGATTTCTTAGCCTCTTCTGCCCCATAGCTTGATCAGAGTTATCTGCTAAAGAGAGTGCTGGCTGAGGCTAGAAACTTCCAGAAAATTCTCAAATGTGAAACTAAAACATATCTGTGACACTCACATATGTATGGGAGTGCTACTAATTTTGAAGATGCCAGAAAAACTGTATGTTTATTATCCTGGGTAATGAACCTGGAGCTAATTATTATCCATATTGCAAACGCCATTTACCTTACTTGTGGGCATTAACATGTCAAAATATCTCTGTATATCACTTTAAATTATATAAATATACTTCCCCAAGGGTACTTTAACTTTTGGCTCTATTTCTGTACTGTTTGCATTGTTTACAATGAGCATCTATTACTCTCATAAATTTTTAAAATCAAGTACTGAAAAATACTCAAAAAAAAATACTTTTCTCCCTGAGCTTGTCCCTGCTTCTCAAATTTTCCCCATGGGTAACTACACAGCCACCATTATTGACCATAAGAGACTTCTGAAGAGTGTGTGTGTGTGTGTGTGTGTGTGTGTGTGTGTGTGTGTGTGTTGTGTGTTAAAAAAAATGAGGTTATTATAATTATACTGAGCTAAAATAAAAGATCAGTCTTCACTGCCCCCTTCAAAGTGCTTTTCTCTGGAAAAGCAATAACCTGAGGCTGAAACATGCCCTGCCCCTCCTCAGATCTTCCTAGCTGATGGATACTGTTCTCGGCTAGTGTTGAAGGATAATAAATAGGTTTAAATTACGCCACACACCAGTTCATTAAAAATAATAAATGTTCTCCTAGAAGGCCCACGGTTTATAAGAGGATTACAAGAATAGAAGCAAGAAGGCTATGCAGAGCTTTCTCCTTATTTCTCAGGCCTGCAATGTCTTGAGTGTTTGAGGTTGTTAATCATTCAACGAATATTTATTACGGGCCTACTGTGGGCAAGGAATTAGTCAGGTGCTGCAGAGGATTCACATATGAATAAGATATAATTCCTGCCCTTATACAGTCTCAGAGCACTTCCCAAAATCTTTAAATGCAGAACAGAATCAACAAGAAGTAGGGTTTCTTATCTCAAAATTGTTATTCTACTGAACACTGAAGGAGTTACATTTTGTTCCTCTCAAAGGACGTACCATCCAGAAGGGGAAAATATGATGGCACATAAATAACTATACAACGTGGTACCTCTGATGAAAGAGGTAATAGGATTGTGGCCAGTCAAAGGAGGGTGTGCTCAAAGCCATTTGGAGGGATTAGCAAAATCACTTCCTAAAAAAGGTAGCAGAGGGAAAAGCTCTAATAGATGTGTAGGATTTTGATAAGATTTTGGTAAGAGCCAAGGAGAGTAATCAAAGTGAATGAAGAAGCACTAAAAAAAATTTCAGGGAGAATTCTGAGGTCTGTTAAACCATAGTTGCCTGGTTTGGCTATAGCGGTAGTTCCTAAGGATCACCTGAAAACCTGTTAGAAACGCAAATTCTCAGGCCCATCCCAGACCCACTCTGGGGGTGTTTTAATAAGTCCTCCAAGTAATCCTGGAGCAAGTTGATGTCTAAAAACGCCTGGACTAGAGCACAGTAGATGTAGGGGCTACACCTTGGAAAGGCGGGTGGGTGGGAGACCTGGAGGTCTAAGGAATTTACGCACAGTTCACCATTCCATGAGGAGCCACTGAAAGTTTTTGAGCAGATCAGTGATATTATAAGAGCAATGCCTGAAGGTAAACCTGAAAATACCCTTGAAAAAAACACAGTGAAATTTGTTTTCAGAGCCATTAAGAATGGGAAAAAATGGATTAGGGAGACCAGGTAGGAGACTAGGGTCCTGGACTAAGAGACAGGTACTGACATCCTGATCATTGCAAAATGGGGACCCACAGGATTCAGCCACAGAGTAGCCATTGGCAGACAACAAAAAGACCGTTATACTTTAACTCTCATTTATCAAGAAAATAGTGGTCTTGTTGAATGGGGTCTTTCTACAGGGATAGCAGCTAATCATTAAGTCATTGTATCTGTAACCATAATACATGAGGTCCTAAAACTAGACAAAAGAACACTAGAAATAAATAGTTCTGTGATCCTCCTTCTACAGAGAGACATCCTAAAAAACCTAGAAAATAACCTCAGGTCCCAGGCTAGGGCTGTAGTCTCTCTGTTTCCCACAAAGTAGCATGACAAGCCAATGACCCTTCCCCAGGACACTCGACACAGCCCTGCCTCCTCCCCCCAGCACTGAAGGGGAGACCAAGGGGGCAAAGAAGAGCCAGCTGTTGCTTAAATGCCCTCTCCTGAGAAGATCAAAGGAAGGATTTAAGAAGTGGAGATGCAGACGCCCCTCCCCCAATCCTAAAAAAAATCACAGGCTTATGTTTATGTGACCCATTTCTCCCAAGGAATTCAAGCCATGCGCAGTTCAAAGACCGCAACCCACCTTGCACATCGCACCATGTGAAATGAGAACAAGGTTGCTCACCACCGCTACACACCCCCTATTTAAATGATGGTGAAACTGAGGCACAGCAAACAAATAATGTTATTCTTATCTTAGATAGAAGATGATTCCCCAAAGTGAGTACCAAATAAGCAGTAGGAAAACATAAGCATAACTTGAAAACACTGCTGGCACAAGTTGCACTCACTTGAGTAACAGCAACATGCAATAATGGATGATCTACCTAGGTTATAGGTGGAGAAAGGAAACCTACCAGGGATATTCATCAAATGCAACTATACGGGAATACAATGGGGGCTTTTTAAAGGTGGTATATAAAGGAGTCTCCCCCAGATCACACTGGTTCCTACATAAAATTCTAGCAGAGCCCATAAAAAGCAATAGTGATTGAGGCCTCCCAATTAGTTGCCTTCATAAAGTAGCTGCTTTTTAATTCTTCTCCACATGCTAAATGCCTTGGAGCTTTATATATTATGTTTGGACTATATAGCAACCTTGGTCAAACAATTGTTAAAATCTACAATCGTCTCCCAACACACACACCCCACAGAGTGAGGAAATTGCTGATATTTCTATTACAGCAGATTTTGGCTTTTTGAGAAAACATATTTAATTAGAAGCATCTTTATTTTTCTGGCTATCCAGGTGCCAAGGCCAATGTTTTCATCTGAGTCAGTTAAACCTTATTAACACTATCAGGCTAAAATGTCAGACTGAAAAGTTAAAAACAATATATTGTTTTGTTTGCATACACTGAGTTTGCAGTGTCACTAATTTTACCAAAGTCTGTGCAAAACAAGGGGTGGATTTTAAAAGTGCATTTGCCACAACAATGAGGCATCAGTCTTCTTCAAAGCTAAACTGTAGCAGAAATGAAGTTAGAAGGGGAAATAATAACTTTGTATGGAAGAAAACTACCATACGCCTTCCTCCAAAATCAAATTTTCCTACAGAAAATCAAATTATCAAGTATCCTACGTGGAATGCTTTAAAAATTATATTAGTATTATTTGAGCATTCTTCTCAAAAGCCCACGGAAAACTCACACATGCTCGTTTAAAAGCAAAAAGAAACTTTCAAGTGGAGACGTGATTTTCTAGCTCCACATGGTTCAGTTCCTAACATGATAAACAGACCCAGCTGTATCTCTGCTCCAAATCTTTCTCCGCCATTGATTTGCCAGATGCTTTGTCAGATGGCAGCCTTTGCCAATAAACTTGGCACGGAGACGGGGAAACTTTGGAGTCAGATTATCCGGGTTTGAAGATGGGCTTCTCCATTCACTTGACTTCCCGGTGCTTCAGTTTCCTCATCTGTAAAACTGAGATAATAACAGTACCTACATCTCATGGGATTGCTGTGAATACTAAATGACATAGCGCATATATGGTGTTTGGAACAGCACCTGGCTCCTCATAACTCTTACATATGCTAGTATTGTATTCCTAAACAGAAAAAAAATATGAAACTTTTTAAAAGACTATTTAAAAATTAAAGCATAAGCTTTCCTGTCTACAAAACCAATTGAAATAGACTGTATTGTATCTGATTCTGAGTTTAATGAACACAGTGGCATTAAGAAGTCAAGTATAGTAGAGAGAATAACTCACAAACTCTTGCCTAGTGACATATTTTGCCTCCTCTTCCCCAGAAGGAAGGAGTTACTACGGGCTCTGCAGGCACCTAAAATAAACATAGTCCTGCCCTCCCTCATGGAAGATTATGTTATTTTAAAGAGACATCAGTATAGGTGATCATTTAGCAGAGTTTTACGCAGTTTGAAAACTGTAACTTCTGATAGGATGGTTTATAAAATATAGACATTCCTAAGAAAGATATATAAGAAACAAATTTTTGCAAAATGAACCAAAATTTTGAATGTTAAATGTATGCCCTTTGAGAAAACTTTAGAAAACACAGTTTACTAGAAAAGACTAGCAGCCATCAATATTGTCCTCTGCCAATATTTTAACAAACATTCATTCACATTTTTCCCTATGAAGTTTTTAACTGTCTAGATCACAACGTACTTATATTCAATGTTGCATCTTGCTTTTTTTTCACTTAGCATTAGTTATATCATGAACATTTTCCCTGAAACGCTGGAAACTTTATATAAATGTCATTTTAACACATTAACTGCCATGTGAGTTGTATTTAACTCACGCTAGTTTTGAGCCTGGGGCCTTTCCAAGCAAAACCCTGCAGATGGTTCAGGAAAATCTTACTTTTTTATATTCTTATTATTACAACTAATATTGACAATTTAATTCTAAAAATGACTAAATGAATAGAAGTCAATAACAAATTTTTCATTAAATTAGAAAGGATCATTTTATCTTCAAAGTTTTTATTCTATTTTTGTAATAAAACACCATAGCCCAGAGGAAAAAAAATTTTTTTCTAGTGTGGCAGTCAATGTGTTACTGACCACATAGTATCTGACCAGATAGATTGATTATAATTTATGTAACCATTTCACTAATGCTGAACATGCAACTTCTTTCCAAGTCTTTATAATTATAAATAATGCTTCAGGAAATATTTTTGTACATTAATCCTTGTCATTATGATCATTCCCTTAAGATAGACTCTCAGAAGTAAAATTACTAGGTCAAGGAATAAGAATAATTTTAAGGTTCTTCATACTGCTTTCCAAAATGGTTGTATTAGTTTACCCTTCATTATATGAAAGAATATCACATTTTTTAAAAATCTTTGCTAAGCTGGATCAAAAATGGTATCTCAGTACTGTTTCAATTTGCATTTATTTGATTACTAATGAAGTCGAACAATTTCTCTTATATCTGCTAGCCAGTTGTGTTTCCCCTTTGAAAAGTCTGCTCATATACTTTATCCCTTTATCTATTATGGTCTTAATATTTATATTTGCAATTTGTATAAAAAATTATATGTATATTAAGGATATTAATACCTTATTATAATTTTTTACATTCTCTGAAGATGGCTGCCCTTTGATTTTATTTATCAACATCCAGATGTTTCCTGATACACCGAGTTTAACCATGTAATCAAACCTGTCTGTATTTTCTCTTGTGCTACCTTCCATTCTTCTAAGCTTAGAAACTTCTCCACACATAGATTAATTACCTATATTTCCTCCTAGACTTCAATTATTTTCTTACACTTAATTCTCTTATCTATTTAAAATTTATTTTAGTGTATAGTATTTTAATTATATTCTGAAGATAAGCTCACAAGTTAATGGAATCTTAAGATAATTATTAAAGTGATTACATAAATAGTTACTTTGTAAAATCAATCAACAGTGTTTTTAAAAGGATAAATAACGTATGATTCCACTTATATTAGGTACCTAGAATAGGTAAATTCATAGAAGCAAACGTTACTGGGGATGGGGAGGAAGGTAGCAGAGAGTTACTGTTTAATGAGTAGAGACTTTCAATTTGGAATGATGAAAGTTCTGGAGCTGGATGCTGGTGATGGTTGCCCAAGAATGTAAATGTACTTAATGCCACTGAAAAACGCCTAAAATGGTAAATTTTATGTGATGTATATTTTATCATAGCAAAAAATTTAATTAGCAGTGTTTCATTTGATCTTGGTATAAAAAGAGTTAGAAATTTTAGAATGTCTGGTGAATTATACCTCTCAGCAGGAGTGACAGTCAAAGCACTTTACATATGATGTGGCCTACTGGCTAATTATAATTACAAGAGATGCCCAAGGCATCAAAAAAGATGCCCAATAGATCAAGGACAATGACCATAAACAACCAGGAAGGCCACACTGGTACACACCAGCTGGGTATCTACCTTACTTCTAGGGACACTTTTATTCATATAACCAATTTGCAAGTGCACTCTCCCCTGTAAGTTTTTAAGGCTCACTGAAAAATACCATCTAACTCTCCTTTTCTTTGTTCAGCCACAGCACCATCAATTCATGGCCACAGACTGGAACACAATTGAGTTGATTATAAATTTCTGTTCCTGGTAATGTTATGGTCCTATCTTCCAGAAAGTATACTCTGGCCCTAAAAACTCATCACTGATAAATCATTTCTTAGGAAGGGTTTGATCAGAGGTTTTTTCCACATAGATGAAATATCATCTGTTAGGTACTGATTTTACTACAGTTTGAGCATCCCTAAGCTGAAAATCTGAAATCCAAAATGCTCAAAAATCCAAAACTTTTTGAATGCTGGCACACCACCACAAGTGGAAGAAACTTCACACCTGACCTCATGTGACAGGTTGTGGTCAAAAGTTTGTTTCATGCACAAAATTATTTAAAATATTGTATGAAATTACCTTTGGGATATGTGCATAAGGTATATATAAAATACAAAAATGAATTTCATGTTTACACTTGGGTCCCGTCCCCAAGATATCTCGTTATGTATATGCTAATATTACAAATCTGAAAAAATCCAAAATCTGAAATACTTCTGGTCCCAATTATTTCAGATAAGGGATACTCAACCTGTATTTTCCATTTTGGAAGATAACTTCCTCCCAATTTTCTTCCCAAATCTTGATGGCATCTTATCACAGGAAAAATCAGATTACAAATGAACAAATATTGATATTTATACATATTTGGTACTTAATCTCTTACAGGGAGACTGAAGTATCATAAAACTAAGGGAAAATAACCACTTGCTTCAAATCAAATAATGTTTTATAAAGGTGCTGAGATTTTAGTAGACATCAAAGAAATATAAGAAAACCATTTAGGGAAAACTTACAGGAAAAGACATCCTATATACAAAAGGAAAATGGATACTGGCACAGGAATCAGGAAATGGTGTTCTCAAAATTGGCAGAAGTTGCTTCTGGGGAAATGAGAAACTATTTTCAATGTAGGCATAGTGCTCACGATTGACTATGGGGTGCACTAACAGGCACCTGTGAGCCTGCTGCCTTGTGTCTTCCAATCTAGAATTCAAGCCAGAGACCCAGAAGACAGTCTTAAATGGAAAGAATACAAGTTAAATGGCTTGGTTCTGATAATACTTGGCACAAAAGGAGGAAAGGCTCTTGACAAGTGAGCCCTAGCAATCCAAGCATCTGACTATGGAGCCCCGAGACTGCCTTCAACTTTTTGTTAACACACACTCTCTAAACTCTAGAGAGGAAGGTCCTCTTCCTTGCCACAAAGAGAAGACACAAAGTTCTAACATCTCAGGCATCACACAGGCAGTATGGGGTTTACCTGTTGTTTAGGGGCTCTTTGAGAAAGAAAGCTTTCAACAGACATCTATTACAGAACAAGAACACCTCCACAGCCTACGTGAACCAAAGCTGTGAGTGCATGCCAAACACACATTTAGAGCAAGTCCAACTGCTAGTATAAAACCTTCTATAAACACTGCTTCTTTGTGGAAGAATAACAGAGTGAGATAAACTTTAAATCACAGTTTGCTGTTTTGTTATGGAAATGTTAGCAAGGTGTGTTTGGCCTAGAAAACATCATTATCTTTTGTTTTCTTAGAGCAAATGACATTGAAAAGAAAAGGACAACCATATTTAACTTTCCAGAACTGGAATAAAATAAGAAGAGAATTTTTATACCACATTTTCCAGAATTTCAAAGGAAAAAAAATCACCAATGCAAGATAATAAAACTTCATTTTTTTTATTGTTGTAAAATATATATAACGAAATTTACCATCTTAATCATTTTTAAGTGTACAGTTCAGTGGCATAAAGTACACTGACATTGTTGTGCAACATCACCACCATCCATCTCTAGAACTTTTTTATCTTCCAAAACTGAATTTCTGTACTCATTAAACACTAACTCCCCATTCCCCCCTAACCCCAGCCCCTGGCAACTACCATTCCACTTTCTGCCTGCATTTGATTACTTTATGTACCTCATGTAAGTAAAATCCTACAGTATTTGGTCTAATGTCTTCAAGGTTCATCCACGTTGTAGCATGTGTCAGAATTTCATTCATTTTCTGAATAACACTCCATTGTAAGTATATATACCACGTTTTGTTTATCCATCCATCCACTGACAGACACTGGAGTTGTTACTACCTTCTGGCTATTGTGAATAATGCTGCTATGAACATGGACATGCAAATATCTGTTTGAGTCCCTGCTTTCAGTTCTTTCGGGTTTATACCCAGAAGTGGAATTGCTGGATCATATGGTAATTCCATGTTTAATTTTTGGAGGAACTGCCATACCATTTCCACAGCAGCTGCACCACTTTACATTCCCAGCAGCCATGCACACAGTTCAGTTTTAAGTTGGAACATCTTTGTTTAACCTTACTTGGGAGCTAGTTTCTGAAATTATTTCTTGTCATTAGTTTGCAAAGCATAAATGGGGAGTTAAAATGTCTGTCTCTCTCTCTTTTTTAATTGAGACAGGGTCTCACTCTGTCGCCTGGGCTAGAGTGCAGTGGCATCATCATAGCTCACAGCAACCTCAAACTCCTGGGCTCCAGTGATCCTCCTGCCTCAGCCTCCTGAGTAGCTGGGATGACAGGCATGCGCCACCATGCCCGGCTAATTTTTCTATTTTTTGTAGAGACAGGGTCTCAATCTTGCTCCAGCTTGTCTCAAACTCTTGGCCTCAAGCAATCCTCCTGCCTCAGCCTCCCAAAGTGCTAAGATTATAGGTGTGGGCCACTATACCCAGTCAAATGTCTCTCTTTTAAATTGAGCTATCAAATCAAACCCGAACATGACAGCATGAAAATAAGACTGTGGAACAAACAGGGGGTACTGGAAAGAGGAGTGGGTTTTGTTTATTTTTGCACAGGCTTCACTCCCCACCCACTCACTTGGCTTTTGGCCACACGTATGTTCTACAGCAGCGGTCCCCAACCTTTTAGGCACCAGTGACCAGTTTCATGGAAGACAATTTTTCCATGGACGGGGGGCAGGGGGAATGGTTTTGGGATGATTCAAGTACATTACACATTTATTGTGCAGTCAAACCTCCCTACTAATGATAATCTGTATTTGCAGCCTCTCCCCAGCACTAGCATCACCACCTCAGCTCCACCTCAGATCATCAGGCATTAGATTCCCACGAGGAGCGAACAACCTAGATCCCTCGCATGTGCAGTTTACAGTAATGTTCCAGCTCCTATGAGAATCTAATGCCACTGCTGATCTGACAGGAGGCAAAGCTTATGCAGTGATGCAAGTGATGGGGAGCAGCTGTAAATACAGATGAAGCTTCCCTCTCTCACCTGCCATGCACCTCCTGCTGTGTGACCCAGTTTCTAATAGGCCACAAACCAGTACCAGTCCTTGGCCTGGTGGTTGGGGACTGTAGTTCTACCATGTCTAGAATCTGCCCCTTGATTCCTATTTCATTGTTTATCATCCTTATTCAGATTCTCATCATTCAAATGTGCATTTCTCCAAGATCAGAAAAATAATCTTCAACCATAATTTTCGTCATATCATCTAGAGCTCAAGAACACGAATTAATTCCACATGCTTTGCTTCTTCTTCAAGACCATTAACCAACTTACCCTATCATGTGACCAATAAATTTCCTAATAATTCTTTAATATTATCTCTTATAGCCCTGAAAACTGAGTCACCATCTCATCACCCCCCAATAAAATTACTCAATGCCACTCACAAAAATGAAACGCCAAGAGCCTTCCAATCCACACTCACATAAAAGTACGAGTGGGCGTATTGAGCATTCTGTCAAGACAAGAACATGAATCATCTCTTTTACTGTCTCTCAGGCTGGCCAAAAGGAAGTGACCATAGAAACACTCCTCTGCATTAGCCAAACTACCAGTTGTGGCTAATGTCAAGAATCTTACTATCATTTATTCTAGAGATTAAATTGTTTAGAAAAGTATTGGACATTTTGTCTAACACTACCATAGTTCCTTTGGTGGTGGTGGTGGTGGTGGTGGTGATGATGATAATAAGACTCTTTTCATTTGATGTCATTTTATTTATTCTTTTTTTTTTTTTTTTGACAGGGTCTCACTCTTGCCCAGGCTGAAGTACAGTAGCACAATCATAGCTCATTGCATCCTCGAACTCCTAAGCTCAAGGGATCCTCCGCCTCAGCCTCCTGAATAGCTGGGACACCTACCTAATTTTTTTAAAACTTTTTTGTAGAGATGGGGTCTCACTATGTTGCCCAGGCTAGTCTCCAACCCCTGGCCTCAAGCGATCCTCCTGCCTTGGCCTCCCAACGTGCTAGGATTACAGTTGTGAGCCACTGCAGCCAGCCCGATGTCACTTTAATTTGTTAAACACTTCCACTATCTCATTTGATTCTGAAAGTAAGCAGGACAGTTATTAAGATTCCCACTTTAGGCCAGGTGCAGTGGCTCACGCCTGTAATCTCAGCACTTTGGGAGGCTGGGGCGGGAGGATCGCTTGAGGCCAGGAGTTCGAGACCAACCTGGGTGATGTAACAAGAACCCACCTCTACAAAAAGATAATTAAAAAAACAAAAGATTCCCTTTTTCCAGAAGACCAAGTTGGAGATAAGTTACTTACTGCCTGGCTCTAGTGAAGGAAGTGAGAGACTACTAGAGCCTCCAGGTATTCTTACTCATTACCTCTCACCCTTGACTCCTACCCCCTTTTCAAGCTCACTTTCTTAAGACACCTCCTAAGGACAGTAGTTACTGAGATTCCTTTTACCTGTAGACATAAGGAACTTATTTTATCCCAGGGAATAACTTATTAAGGCTGTTTAGCTGGTTTGGTTGCACCAAAATAAAGCAGAAAATAAAGAACCTCAGTAAGGTGCTGGTGGATGACATGTAACCCGAGGTCAAAGAAGCAGGGTCCATTCTTTACTAGAGCAGCTTTTCCACAATTCTTGGGGATGCTGCCGGCATTTCTAGAACAAACTCAGTCCATGATTTATCAATGGGAGAATTTTATTGTTGCGACTGTTATTTAGAAAACTGGCATGGGAGAGGGGACCATCTTAAGAAAATACAAACGTTAGAAATACAAGTGATTAAAAGGCGGCAAATGGAATTCTTGATGTTGGTCCTTAAATTACCAAAAGACTGCTTATTCCCATGACATAGACTTGCAATGTGCCACCCCCTCAGGCTTTGCAGAGAGAAAAGAGAGGCCACAGTGTTTGTTGATTGAAAACAAAGCTGACTTTCAGAGTAAGGGTGTTTAGATCCACTTAGTCCCAACACAGCTTGTATCTTTGGATTTTATCCAGACTCTCCCTCATGCTGTTCTTGAAGGCCAGAGCCAAGTTTTACCAAGTATCTCTATCACCTTAGTACACAGTAGAATCTCAAAAATGTGGGGGAATTAAATCTGAATTGAATGATGAGCATAATCCCAGAGAAATAATAAAAAAATTTGGCTCTGAAAATTAACTATGGATTGGAGTGTCTTGTATTCCAATCCAGAATCTTCTGGTCTCCCACTGTACTGGGCTGCAAGTACCCAGAGAAATGTGTAAATAAGTGCTCTGGAAAGACTTTTTCAATGTAAACAAGACATATTCTCTATCTGCTGCAGCAATAACAAACTTTATGAACCGTCTCAGGTTTAGGAGGAAGAAACCAGGCAGCTAAAAACAATCTTCCACTCATTACACAGCCTCTGATCCCCAGGAGATAGAAGGCGATATGAGCCTCCACATATAATAAAAGAATTTCTGAAAAGTTCATTTCAATTGCACCAAGGAGAAACTGCTCTCTGAAGATAAACAATGGATAAATTCTTTTGTGATGAGAACTGATGTTCCATATTTAATTTGTTGCATAAGCTCAGATTTTAAAATATTGACTATGCAGGAGAGATGAGTACATTTGATTTTCAACAGATTTTAAAACCAAATGGTGGATGAAAGAACATTTAATATGAACCAGGTTCTCCAGAGATTATGAAGACACATGTGTCCCTCTGTGCATACATGATGATGTACAAACACTGAGACCATAGCCTAAAGTCTACCCAGGGTCCACTCTCCATTATCGCTCAATTTGCAACAGGGTTATGCTATTATATTTCTGGCACTATGCCTAACATGTTTTGAGACCTGGCCTGGTGCTCAAGTTACAAAGTCTTAAAGCTCATCTTGACACTCTACCATTCAACTTGCTGTTGTGATTAGTTCCGCAAGAGGGAATATCCTATGAGGTCATTCCACCCAGTGACTTCACCTTGTGACACACTAGACTTGGATTGTAGCAAAAAAAATAAGCCCAGCATCGCGCCTCCCCACACTTCTCCAAAAGTTTTATCTGATCCTTAGGGGACTTGGAGGAAAACCAGAGGCGTACTTAAGAAAGCTCCTGTGCCTCTTGTAGGAGGTTGGGGGGCAGGTGTAGAAGAATCCACTGCAAGCAAGCACGTAGTCAAAAAGAGAGAGATAACTACACAGCAGCACCCCAGCAAAAGACTTGATCACCCTGTCCTCCCTCTGACAGCTTGCTTGGCAGACTGCCCCGGGGCCGTCATGACTTAATTGTGCTGCCAGGCTCTCTCCAATGGCTTGTTTGCTTGGTTCCCTCTGATACTGGTGAAGAGGTGAAGCTTTCTTCTTATTAGTGCCAAGGTCCTGAGTCCATCTCCCACCTGCAGGTTGCTTCTGTGACAGTTGTCCCACCCTCACAAGATGTGTTAGAGATTTTGGCAGGACCTCCAACTCCTGCCTGCTCCTGTGTCAAACTCTTACATCAATCATTGCAATTCTGACTCTACCCAGCATGTGATGGCCACTATGTATATTGTGTTAGAAAGCAAAGAACAGAAAACAAAGTCCACAGTGGTCATTCTGAATCTATCTTGTTGAAACTGAATGAGTCTGGGAGAATTTTTTACTACAGGAAAAAGGAATGATCTTAACTCAAAATGGATCATAGACCTAAATGTTGGAGCTAAAACTATAAAACTCTTAGAAGAAAATATAGAAGTAAATCAGGGTCATGAAGATTTACTCCTGTATTTTCTTAGATATGACACCAAAAGCATGGCAATAAAAGAAAAATTGACAAATGGGACCTCATCAAAAATAAAACTTTTGTGCTTCAAACAACATCATCAAGAAAGTGAAAACATAACTCACAGATGAGGAGAAAATACTGGCCAATCATATATCTGAGAAGGGATTTTATACCCAGTATATATAAAGGACTCTTACAACTCACTAACAACAGCAACAACAAAAAAATAGCCCAATTAAAAAAGGACAAAAGATTTGAATAGACATTTTTCCAAAGAACCTATATGAATAGCCAATAAGCACATGAAAAGATGATCAACCTCATTTGTCATGTAAATCAAAACTGCAATGTGATACCACTTCACATCCACTAGAATCAAAAGATAGACAACAACAACTGTTGGTGAGGATGTGGAGCAAGGAATCCTCAGCTTGCCGGTGGGCATATAAATGGTGCAGCCAATTTAGAAAACAGTTCAGAAGTTTCTCAAAATGTTAAACATAGAATTGCCATATCAACTAGCAATCCCACGCCTAGGTATCCACCCAGGAAAACTGAAAACATTTGTCCGCACAAAGGTTTATACACAAATGTTCATAGCAGCATTATTCATAATAGCCAAAAACTGGAAATAACCCACATATCCATCAATTAACATATGGTTTATCTATACAATGCGATACTATCTGGCAATAAAAAGAAATCGAGTACTGATACATACTACAACATGGTAAACCTTGAAAATGTTGTACTAAGTCAAAGAAGCCATATACAAAAGACCATGTAGTATATGATTCCCCTTAGATGAAATGTCCACGACAGGAAAATCTATAGAGACAGAAAATAAATTAGTGGTTTCCTATGGCTGGCAATGTGGATGAGCAGGGAATAACTGACAATGGGCACAACATTTCTTTTTGGAGTGACAGAAATGTTCTAAAATTAGATGGTGATGATGGCTACAAAACTCTGGAAATATACTAAAACCCACTGAATTGTACGTTTAAAAAAGGTGAAATTTTAGGACACGTAAATTGTATCTCAGTAAAGCTATTAAAAAAAACAGAATGATCTCAGAGACCTCACTCTCCAACAGCCGGGCCTACACACAACCCCTCTGGCCCACGGAATTGGCATGCGCCAGCCCCAGAGGCCAGCATCTCCTCCTCTGCCGCCCCACCATCCCTCCCTCCTTGCTCTGTCTCACGAAGCTGAAACTAGAAGGATCTTGTCATAACAAATTTACCCAAGTCTGACCTTTTCCCTAACATCATGATTTCTCAAGAAAATCAGTGCTAAAAGGAATCAAAGGAATAAACCAAAAACATAAAGAATAAAACCTGTTGCTAGGCTTCCCCCTGCCTCGGGACCAACCCAGCTCCACACACACACCCTACAGTTTCTTTCAGAACATAGGTGCAGCCATGTTTACTGTTGCCTGGGCTATAATATAATGGGAAAAATACTCATTTTCTTGTGACTTTTTTTTTCTTTAACTTCACTACATTTTTCTCGCCTCCATTCTCCCCAGCTAACGTGACACAATCTTGAAAATTTACACCATAATGAGATCAAGAGGCTTTGGCAAGAGCCTGTGCAGTAAATTGGCATCCGTGCTAATCGATAACCTCCTTTCAAATGAAAAGAGGCAGGCCCGATCCATCCTCTACACCAAGGCTGCCAAGCAACAGAACACGCCGCCTTCTCAGGCTGAGAGCTAATTGCTGCTCTCACAAAGACAGGGGCAATCTTATCCAGGTGATCCATTAGCCAGAAACTACGAGAAAAGCAGCGAGAAAGAAGAGGGAAAAATCAGGATAAAGAGGTTAAACAGCATAAACGTGATTCAAGGGGGGAGAAAAGGGTTTAAATTTGTATGTGAAAGAGATAAAGAGAAGAAACTTTAATGTAGAAAGATCGCCGAGAACTTTGGCAAATTCTTCTCTGGCTACAACAACTGTCGCAGCTCTCAGGCCTCTCAGTGTCTGACAGGGGTCTGTCGCAGGCTGGGGCAGGGGAGGAGAGGGGGAAAGATAGCCCCCTGCTCCCCGCATCTTGCCCACCAAAAACAATAAAATTCCTACAGCACTGACTCCAGAAGGACTCCAAATCCTGCTCCAGTCATAAACAAGTATGTGAATATTTCTGTGGTTTATTTTCTTTCTGTTTCTCCTCTCTTACCATTTCCATGGTGACCACTGGCCCATGGACTGCACATCCACCACAGGCAGAAAAATTAACACAGTATCCAGACTGCATGAGCAGATCTGAACATTTAAAAAAGTAATGACAAATCCCCTCTCTTACAGCACTGGGTCACATTTAGTGGAAGTCACAGTTCAGGAAACAAAAACTGGCAATGATAGCTAGCAGATATTGAGCACTTACTCATGTTAAGTGTAAGTGTTTTAACAGAGATTACCTCATTTAATCTAGTCTATAATCCTGAAAAGAAGGTGTTCTCCCCATTTTACAGATGTGGAAGCTCAGGCAATGACAGAGTTGAGTAAATTGCCCAAATGTAGCACTACTGAAGAGGAGAGCCAGGACTAGAGCCCAGATTCACTGGACTCCAACACCCACTCTTAATCTTCCTGTTACCTCCAGGATCTAAAGGTGAATCTTCACCCCAAGGAGAGAGAGACACACACATGAATCCCTCCCACACTTAGAAACCAGGGAAGATCTGACATCCTCAAAATATTTCATAGAAACACAAAAGTTCCAGAGAAACCAAATGTTTTAAAAGTATCACAATAGCCTCTTGCCTATCTCCAGCTGTGATCTTGCCGCCATCCAATTCTTCTCCTTGCTGCTGCCAGCAATTACTCTGGGGCACAAAGCTGGTCCCTGCTTAAAATTCTTCATCAGGATATAGGTGGGTCCTTGGCCAGGTCCACCAGGCCCTGCATCTGTTCACTCTCTTTGCCACCAGGGCCCACACCACCATGCTCCAGGTGCTTCACACCTCGCTGCCTCAGCTCCTGCAGCTGCAGCTCTCCCGGGAGCCCTGCCCGCCCTCTGTCCTCAAAGCACACAACTGCTTGTCCTTGCAGCTCAGATGGAGGGAGCATCCCTGGTCTTTATGACACCTCCTCGATTGCCCTCATTCCACCCATCCATCCTGGCCCTCCAGCCTTTGTGACATTTTGAGACTTGTTTGCTAGTTTACATGCTTGTTTCCGCTACTAGTTGGTAAACCTCTGGAGACCAGCATTAGGGTCTCATTTGTTTTCAAATCTGTAGTATATAAAACAGAGAGAGTGGCACACATTAATTAGGAGCTTAACATATATTTGATAAATGAGTAAGTGAATGAATGAGGTCATTTGGGTCTTTCTCTTAAGAGCATTCTCTGTAGTGTTTCAAACACTATTGTGTTCAAAAATACCGTAGGGCGGGGATGGGGGAATGGGGAGTTATTTTTTTCATGTATATGGAGATTCAGTGTGAGATGATGAAAAGGTACTGGAGATGGATGGTGGTGCTGCTCGCACAACGATGTGAATGTACTCAGGCCACTGAACCATACACTTAAAAATGACTAAAGTGGTAAATTTTATATTATGTATATTTTACAATTATAAAAGAAAAAACTTAGAATAAAGATTACCAAGAGACTGCTGACTGAAGGGATGACCCAAGACTCTGATCACTGAGAAGATGAAGAAAAAAGCACTTGAAAAAACCAAAGCCTTAAGGACCCTGCCCCTTTTATTTTAAAATGCAGCCCCAAACCCATAACAATGGCTCCCAAGTCAAACTCAGTTATTTGGTTATGCTTGAAAGTTCTGAACTCCTAGCACAGCACCCAACACCTAGTAAGTGGTTGCTGTAAATATTTCCTCGATGTGTTGAGAATTGCTTGAGTAAGTGGCTTGAGGCTTAGCAATCATTTTGGTGTCCAGCTCTTTTTCCTGTGACAAAGCGGTGATAGTGAGATTTGACTTCTGCGATGTGATACTCTCCTGAGGGACAAAATACGTTTGCCCAGAAACATCACAATCTCACTGCCAAAGACAGCTCTACTCACCTGCACAGCCCAGCCTTGTCCTCTGTCTTCAGATTTCTCTTTACTAGGTGGAAGCTAACCCTGTACCAACTCTTAATATAACCCCTTTACCTTCTCTCCAAACAAAAAAATTGTAATCCCCCTAGACCAAGTCTTTCATTTTCTCAGCAAAAACATAGGACCTGAGGCCATTAAACTTGTGATAGAAAAAAACAGGGTTCTGGAGGTTCAGGAGAGCATTTTTCTCCTAGTCTCATTTGAAGGGTCATTTTACTAATCAGAAACAGGCCCAAACTGCCATCACCATTATCCATCACCATGAGGCAAGGGGGAAACGCACACACACCCCCCCTAGGACAAGTAAAATCAAAACCAAAAGGCAATGAATCCTGCCCCTTCATTTCATACATAGCGAGGTAAATAATGGCTCCAGAGAGGCTTCATTCACACAGAGAGCCAAGGATGCTGGGACAGCGGCTCGTCGCCCGCCCTCGCTTCTCTGACTTGCTCAGATAAGCCATTCATCAGTGTGAGCCATTTGCACTGTCATGGTAACGTGCCCCCACCACAATCCAGGTTCTTCATAAGTTTGACACGCCACGATCCAGTCGCCTATAAAACCTCTAAATAGGGTTACTTGGCAACACTCTTTCATTAAGAGATAGTGTTATCCTACAGGAATTAGGCATCCATAAAGACAGGGTTGTTTTTAAAATACATAAATAAATAAGGGGAATGGCCACCCCTCTGTGTGTCTATGCTTAAAGAGGTTATGGTGAACAGCTGGCCAAGGCTACTATAGAGCTCTCTGCAAACCACCTATTCACAAAAGAACCAGAAGATGTTAAATGCTTCCTACCAGATTATATTCAGAAGTAAACATGAACCTTTAAAAGTAACAGAAAGACTCATCTGGCAGTCAGAGTCCCCATGAAAGGCTAGCCCATCCTCTGAGCCATATTCCTTCCACTACAGCTGAAGGCACAGTTAACAGGAGGAGTTGACCCACCAGGTGTCCCGGAAGCCTTTACACTGGGCATGAAAGAGCTGCTAGGTTCCCATGCCTATGCGGCGTCTTGTGGGGGGTAGCTAACGTGGTACATTATACAATGCCCATGAAGGCCTCAGCAGCTTCCATCCCTCCAACTCCAGGCTTGCTACCAAGAGTGCCTTGTCAGAGGCATTCGGGATGAGAAAGAGAAGGAAATAAATCCCATGACAGACCAATGGACACACCTTTCCTGAACCTTTCTGGTACCCTTCCATGGACTATGACATTCTGCTTACTAGTAAGTTCCAGTACAACCTTCATAGATCTGACACAATTTCTCCCCACACAAATATTTTTTGAAAAATAAAATGCCAATGTCTCACAAGGAATTAAACATTGAGGTAAAAGCTCTCAGAATAAAAATTTACCACCTTTAAATAAAGCTTGTGGCTCCTTTCTTTTAACTCTGGACAACAAGAGAAAATAATCAGAAGCAGAACAAACAAAACAGGCTTCTGAGTAAATATTAATATAATAAAAGAAATCTTAGGACTCGGATTACAGCTTCTTCATTATGCTTTAATCATGGCTGGACTCAGTGTCTTTGTACACCTTACCACAAAACTTTATCTCCTAATTTTTCATACTTGCCTTTTTTTTTTCTTTTTAAATCTTGAGTTGACAGAATCTCAAAGAATCTCAGCCAACAGAAGTTTGCCCTTGGCTGGCACGTGTGAGGAGAGCTACCTGAAACCTCAAAATAAAGAGGCAACCCTGTCTCCAGTTTACTTTCCGTCCTCCAAGCTCCCCGTTCTGGTCCCGTGCTCACACCGCCACCTCACCTGCATAATCCAACGCAATCACGTTCACAGTAACGGGAACCCCGTTAGCCTCCCAAAGTGAACGAGGCTGAATGCCGGACCCTGAGACCTAAAAGGAAGTGAATTTTAATCTTTTAAGATTCTTGTTTCAGACCTACATTCATTTTTGGTGGAGTGAAACTAGGTAATAAAGATTCCATCCTTTCTCCAATCTATAGCAAGGAAATAAAAAAAAAATGGATTGGAACCTAGTACTCTGTAATTCATACATATATCCACTATATATGTTCATATATAATATACACATAGACTTTAGCTATATGCTGCCTGTGTTCTAGGAATACACGATTACATCACAGATATTTCTGTATTAACATTAACATAAGTAATGCACCTTACAAAAGCATCTCTAGAAATTGAAGCTCCACTTTTAGATTTTCCCATACCTATTTCCAGCCGCGATCTAGTGTGTATGTCACCTTATCCTTCTTCCTTTCTCTGCTGAAATGCACTGGAGTCTGGAGGCTGACTGACTCAGGGTTGTAATGGAATACGTAGCCTTTCACCTCTGGGTCGCGATACTGAATCGGGACCACATCAGCACATCTGAAAGCAGTTACTGTACCATCTAATGGCCTTGCTTAAGACAAAAGCCACTGTTCGAGCTTTTCGCCTTTGTGGGACGTCTCAACTAGCAAAGGCATCAAGGAATGAACAACAGGCCCCCAGGAGAAACTCCCAATTAGCTACAGCCCATGGGAATGGTTTGCAGGAGCCCTTTGCAAGAAAAGCTTCAGGGCTTTACAGTCTGACGGTGGCACTTTATCTGTGGACAGAGACCTGGGGTATGTTCCACCACGACAAAATTCCCTTTCTTTAACTCAGGAAGTATCAGACACCTATAAAAAGGTAGGTATCTCAATCAGCCCTGAAATCCCACAAGCTCAGAAGGGCCCTTTTCCAGAGAAGAAGGAGTAAAGCCAAAAGAAGAGGCTGGACTCTTGGGCTCGGACCTGTGCTCACTGGTGACACCGATCAAGGTTCCCAGGGCCTAGAAGAGTGACTGGTGCAGAGTAGATACTGTATAAATAGTTGAATGGGGGAAAAAACAAGTTTCTGGGCCTCTCTATCCATCCCTTTCTTTTATCTATTAAATGATGTTAAGATAGACCACCCCATATCCAGGCACGACATTCCTTAAAGGAGTGCTGTGAGAAAGAAGGGGGGAAAGTGGCCATGGTCCAGTGCAGTGACCTAAAGAAAGCAGCCACATAAACATGAGGTGGTATTATTAACTTATCGGATCTTTAAAAGGGTCCACTTGGTCTAACTCCAAAAAAGTCATACACAGAAAATGTGCTGGCAAACCTGGAAAAGTCATGCTGCCATTGAACACATTGCCGTCAAGTACCCAAGAGCTCATCAATCTTTTTTTTTTTTTTTTGGAGTTTACTGCAAAATGTGCAATGTAATTATGGTAAGGTATTAATAACTATTATGCAGGGAACCATTTAATGTGCTGCCCTCACAAAGATTGATTTGCCAGCTTAATGTGTTTACTCAGCGATGATGACTGCCTGTGGAAAACTTTTCAAACTATTACAGGCATGAATAAAACAGTCGCCTTGCAATGAGTCCTGCAGAATAGAGCAACGTGGGTCTGGGCCATAACCCACATCATCCCAGGGCGAATGCAGAGCCGGCCCTCTGCTTAGGTCAGTACAAGGGAGAGAAGAGAGAGACGTATGGGGGGGATTCCTACATCCCTCTACAGCCATCCACCCGGCCCTTTCCCTCCAAGGGTGAGGCTCACGGGCTAGGGTGGAGGGGTGGGGGTGAGGAGCAGCGCAGCAGAGTGGGCCAGAAGGGCCGTGCAGCAGCAATTGCGGGGACCACGTCCTGCCCCCGCCCACAGCTCCAGGCAGGACCCTGGCACAGGCATCTAACCTTGCTGAGTTTCCTCATCAGTAACATGGGGAGAGTGACCATGCCTACCTCACAGGGCAGTTGTGAGGACCCAATGCAATATTGCTCATAATGTGCTTAGAAGTACCTGGTGGGTAGTGCAATAAACATTACCACAATTACCCCTCATGAGCCAGGACTGATGTTCGGTCCACAGGGATATCTCCTCCCTCAGAACACTATTTGTAACACAACTTGTACTACTATATTTGTGTGTGTGTGTAAGATAACATAAAATTTGCCATTTTTAATCAATTTTCAGTGTACAGCTCAGTGACATTATGTACATTCCCACTGCTGTGCAACCAACAACACCCTCCATATCCAGAATGTTTTTCAACTTCTCAAATTCTCGGTAACCACCATTCTGCTTTCTGTCCCTATGAATTTGCACTAGTTAGTTCATAAGAGTGAAATCACGCAGTATTTGTCTTTTTGTGACTGGTTTGCTTCACTTCACACAATGTCCTCAAGGTTCATCCATGTTGTAGCATGTGTCAGAATTCCCTCCCTTTTTAAGGCTGAATAATATTCCATGGCCTGGATCTGCCACACTTTGTTTAGTCATTCGTCTGTCAATGGAGACTTGGGTAGCTCCCACTTTTTGGTGACTGTAAATAAGGCTGCTGTGAACACAGGGATTGTATGGATGTACTAGCCGTCTGACCTGGTATATCATTTGTTAGAACATTTCTGTAAAGCTTACATGGTCATTTAATTTCTTGTGAAGGCAATGTGGTGGGCCACCCTCTTTGGACGCTTTCAGTCTGTCAAATGCTGCGTTTCCGAGGGTTCCTGCAGACGGGCAAGGCTGCTTCTGGTCTCTGGCCATGAGAGTCTCACCTTCCTCACCCTTCCCTCACTAGCTCCTCTGTATCTTTTAGCCTCCTCCCCACCGCCCCTTCCCATGCCACATCCAGCCGTGACATCCCTTGAAGGGCTGCTGCGAGGAAGAAGGGAAGGAGGCTGTGTACCGTTGTACTGGGGCCTGCAGCTGTGGCGGCTGCTCCCCGTGTGCCCACAACTCTGCACACACCAGCCCGTTCCTGTGCCCACCCCGCCCCCTGGACTGGGATGGACTGGAGGGCAAGAGCTGTGTCTTAGTCATCTCTGCATCCCAGGCCCACGTCCAGCATCCACACATATGTATGGTTAAGGCCAAAGAAACGCTGCACGGGTAAGTGAGTGGACAGACGGACGGACTGGTGACGAAAAAATGGAACCTGAATGAACTGAATGTTAATTATGTAGAATGAACCCTGGGGTCCGGAGGTCACCATTGACATATGTAAGTTTTACTTTTCTATAAGATGGCAGTTTGGGATGCAAGTTTGTATACTAACATTTAATGAATGCCTACTATGGGCCAGAAAAGACATGCCTATGAGGCAGTTGTTATTATTAACACCATTACACAAGTGAGGAAAGACGCAGAGAATGGTTAAAGCCTTTTCTGTAAATTCCCAGAGCTGGTAAGTGGCAGAGCAAAGATTCAAACCCTGTCAGGCTCCAGGAACCATGCTCTTAACCAAAGAATTGTAAGGCAACAGTGGACAACCTCTAAGGTTCCTTCTATGCCATTGTTCTGTAATTATAAAATGCTAATAAATTAAAAACAATATTCTGAGGTTCCCAGGTGTAAAGATGATGTACAATGTTAAAAATTAATGGTATTCATTTGAACTGACACATCATAGTGAATTCTGCCTGATGCAAGAATTATAAAGAGGGTTTGGGAAGTCTGTGATCCCACTAAAAAAGATACCATCGGGTGACCTTAAATAATATGATGAACACTATTCCATTTCTTTTCAGAAGAACGAGCATGACTCCACTAACATCCGTGGAAAAATCATCCTTCCTCCTTGTTACTCTGCACTGAAAGACTGGAACTAGCCCACTACATCTCTCCTCTCACTGCAAACTCTAAGGTAGTAGGAAGCCTTTAAAAGAAAAGAGATTCCTTTATTATTCCAGACCCTCCTCCACCTGTGATGTGATCATGTGTTACCATCTCACCAAATAATGGAGGCAGTGCAGAATCAATTACCAGAGAAAGTAAAAACAAACCAAACGTGAACACTCTCTGAGGGGCCAGTGTCTGAGTAAGGGGCCTCATGCTGGCTGCAATGGACTGAATGCTTATGTTCCCCAAAAATTCATACGTTGAAAACTAACACCTAATGGTAATAGGACGTAGGGCCTTTGGGAAATGTGTAGGTCATGAGGGCAGAGCTCTCATAATTGGGATTAGTGCCCTTATAAAAGGGTCCCTGAAGAGTCAGCCAGTCCCTTCCACTACACGAGGCCTTCTTCTACTACAGAAAGAAGGCGTCATCTGTGATCCAAAAAGCAGACCCTCACAAGACACCAAATCTGCTGGAGTCTTGATCTCAGAATTCCCAGCCTCCAGAACTGTAAGAAATAAATGTTTCTATTGTTTATAAGCTACCTAGTTTGTGGTATTTTGTTATAGCAGCACAGATGGACTAAGACACTTGTCCTCTCAGTTTAGTTCTGACCAGTGATAGTAAGTTTCCTCCCTGGACTACCTGGGACCCATTGTGAGCATCCAGTGAGCAATCCCACATTCCCTTATCCTGCAAGAGTAGAAATGAATATAAGGGAATTAGACTGAGCAAAACCAAGGACACCCAAACTAGCCAGCCCGTAAATGCCTAGACATGGTCCACCGAGGTGAAGGGGCTGCTCTCACTCTTTGCTGTGAATTTCACTCTTTTCTGGAGAACAGGAGGCCATGTACTGGGATGGCATCATGCCACTCCCCTGGACTGACCCCAGTATCACCTCCCACCCCTCCATATATCACCAACATCCCCTCCTCTACCGTCCTCTTCCCTCACCCCAATAATGCTCTCATTACACAGCAGTGGACAGCAGATTTTTTCTCAAAAAGCCAGAAACACTTGGAGAATTCATGTATTCTAAAAAGAATTACTGTTTACTACGTGTACAGGCACCAAACCAAACATAAAATGAATGAGATAGGATCATTAATTACACTCATGGGTTTCGGCGTTAAGAAGGAGATCCACACAGGCAAATAGCAACATAAATAAATTCTATTAAAACCTCGATGGAGATTCAGAAGACAGAGGTTTTCTGGGTGACCCCAGGCAAGCCTCCTAAACCTCTTGTTATCTCCTTCCTGACCACGATAAAGGGGCATTATGGAAACTCACTAATAACTATGAGTACTCTATAAAAAAAGGTAAATTAGCCCAAACCACCACCACAAAAAGCCTGCAATCCAGCAACTTCCTTCCCCCAAGTGGCTGCCTCACACAGGAAGCAGAGAGCCTGATTAGGCATATTAAAACCATGGCTTTGTATTACATTTACCACCCCGGCTGCAAAAAATGCTCGTAAAGCCATCACGGGCAGACTAGCAGCTGCCAACCGCTTCCTCTACTCTCAGCTGGCCGAGACAGTTAGCCGTCCTCCTCTGCTGAATGCCCCTTTAATTGCACATTCCACTTTATTAGCTGCCTTGACCTCCAATAAAAGCTTCAGCCTAACAATGTCTGAAACCTGGGACAGGATGTCTACCGTGTTACCAACTTGCACGCTGCCTACCAGGCCTCGGCAAAGTGTGTACACACGCCGTGCGTGTGCACATACACACACACACACACACACACACACACACGCTGCCCCATTAGAAGGTGTTCTCCTTAGAAATGTCAGACTTGATTGCAGGGACAAATTTAGGGGCAAAGATTCAAGAGCAGTTATAATAAAGGATGCAATGTTTGAGGACATAATCAGCAAAAACTTGTGTGGAGGGTTTGCTGTGCTAAAGCCAAACTCTGAGTTGGGTGTGTTTGGTTGCAAAATGTTCTATTCATGCTCCATTAAGGGATGTGCAGAGAACTTGGTAGAAGAACTAGGAGCAGCAAGTGATATTCCTGTTGCTGCTGCTGCTCTGTGCCTGTTCTCAACTATATCTGCTCCAAAGTCATAATGTGCTCTGGGCTAGTAAAAGCAAAATGAAGCTCTGCTTTTAGTTTCTACACTCCCTACATTGCGTTTAGACTCAAATACAAAGTATTATATTTGAAATAAGAGTCAGGAAAACATTCTCCAGGAAGCAGATATTTTAAAGAGGCAACCTGGGGTAGCGATAAAAGAAAAAAATAAAATCGATGATAACTGCATGGACCTCATTGACTCAGCAGGCAGCTACCTGCTACATCTTTTCCCAGACTGCAGCATCAAACACTCCAGGATCATTAAATCCAAGTCATGGGCATGTGATATGTAAATACTGGCCTAAACAATTATGGCCCTATCTAGACATTTAAAAGAGCAGAAAAAGTGGATGCGGAGAGATAGGAACACTCATACACTGTTGGTGGGACTACAAACTAGTACAAAGCAAACTAGTGAAAAGCAATATAGAGATACCTCAAAGAGTTAAAAGCAGAACTACCATTTGATCCAGCAATCCCATTACCCGGCATCTACCCAAAAAAAAAAAGACATTCTATACAAAAGACATCTGCACTAGAATGTTTATAGCAGCACAATTCACAATTGCAAAGATGTGGAAACAACCCAAGTGCCCATCAATACATGAGTGGATTGAGAAAATGTGGTATATGTATACCATGGAGTTCTACTCAGCCACAAAAAGCAGTGGTGACCTAGCACTGCTTGTATTATCCTGCATAGAGCTGGAGCCCATTCTACTAAGTGAAGTATCACAAAAATGGAAAAACAAGCACCACATGTACTCACCATCAAATTGGTATTAACTGACACTTATGTGCACACTTACGTGCACATTTAGTAGTAACATTCGTCAGGTGTCAGACAGGTGGGAGGGGGAGGAAGGGATGGGTATATTCACACCTAATGGGTGTGGTGCGCACCATATGGGGAATAGACATGCTTGAAGCTCTGACTCGGGTGGGGCAAAGGCAATATATGTAGCCTAAACATTTGTACCCCCGTAATATGCTGAAATAAAAAATAAATAAAAAAAATAATTTAAAAAAATAAAAGGGCAGAAACAAAGAAAGAGAAATCAAAGGGGGCAAAAAGGTTTTGGAAAAAATTTAGATAGAGAAATTTTTTTAAGAATGATAAAAAAAATGTTTGAAGTTCTGGTGTTCCTGTATTGCTATTCAGGATGAACTCATAAATTATTTCTAACTCCTAATCAATATGGCAGATATTTTTAATGTAAAACAAACTACAAGCAGTTCTTATATCTAAGGCAATCCTTTCCCTCAAACACTCCTTACCAAATTGCTCTTGCAAAATCAATTGTCCTTTTGTTTGTCCAAGTTTATTCCTGCTTACAAACACAGAAGACAGTAAAGCAAATAGCTTAAGAAACAGGAAGAACCTTGTCTGTCAGTTTATGATCCAAATTCCAAAGGCAGAAACATCAGCAATGACAGTGCTACCAGTACCTTCACTTGGTTGAACAACCAAGGAGGCCACCCTGGCCAGCTGCAGATGGGACGTCCCACAAACGTGGCAGCACATGGAACAACTTCAGGCTCTCAGCCAGAAATCCATCTAGGATTTTGTCAAGCTTATCCCTGTGGAATATGGGTTCCAGAAATGGATTCCATAAACTCTTGGGGCTTTCTCCAGCTTCACGAAGACTCACGGGCTTGGGAGAAGTTTAGAGACCACTGACTACCATGCTCTTAGTTTACAAAAGAAAAATAAAGCACAGGTCAGCTAGGCAACTCTCCCAAGATCACAATGCTCATTAGTGCTGGAAGCAGGATTATACTTCTGTCCTCAGATCTCAGGACAGTCCTTTTCACCTGAATATCTGGGTTTGTAGATAATCTCTAATGCTTGTATCATCCATTTCTTTATTTTCTGTTTCTCTCGCACTCTCTTTCATACATCCTCCTTCTCCTATCCTCTATTTTATTCCTCCCCTTTCTATCCTTCTCCCGTCTATTCCTCAGCCCCCACTGCCACGGTGCCTGGCTTGGTAGAGAACAACTGATGCTCCAGTTCACAGTCATGGGACCACGCAGAAGACATTTAGCTGTCTGCTAAAGACTGAGACTTCCCTCTACAGAAAGACACATAACCGAACCAGGCAGCTGGTTATTTTTCTTAAACAGTGGTGGTTGCTAGTTGTTTGCCTGAATTTGACTGCTTATTTTCTACATAACCATTTGGTTACACAGCTTTTGGTGGTTATTGTTATTGTTGGTTTTGAATCAGTTAATATGTAAGTCTCCTATTGCTGCATGAAACCACCAGTTAGATCGAGTAGGGCGTAGGTAGGTAGTGATTATAACTCTAAAGAAAGCAGCCACTATAAATAAGATGATAGTGTTTCATGGAAGAGTAGCTGCTCATCACTGCTAATGAAAAGATGGAATTACACCACAGAAAAATCTCAAGCTCTATAAGTTCCTATGTTATCTTAGGAAAAAAGATCCTGAATTAGCAATTACAAATCTCAGACATTAATTAGATAAAGAATTATTAAAATAAAAGTTTATGTTTGTCCCCCTTGTGGTAGAAAAGCAGATTTTAATTTATTTGCAGTTCATACTTTCAAACAAAAAAGAAAGTTTAAATAAAAACAAATTTTGTGTGTAAAAACCATCAAAGACTTTAGAATTATGCTGTGTGGACAGCTAAAACTTTTTCCAAGTACATTTTGTGGTCCACAGCAGTATTGAAATTGAACTCCAATAAGAATAAGAGATGAATAAAAATAGACCCTCAGCTGTAACCTAGTTTATAGCACTTAAGATACAGTTCTCCTTATCAAAAGAATTTAGTCTCCCCCCAGAGCCTTCTGATATGCTAACCTATACAGCAACCTTCAGAATAGCTCCTCTTTTTGTGCCAGAGTTTACAAGAACCCTCTCCTCTCAAGTCAACTCCAGCTCCCAGAGCTGAGACATGTGTAGCAAATACCGCATGGTGGGGGAGGGCAACCTCTTTATTTCCAGACTTCTTCCCAAAGTCTGGTCGGAATCGATGCGATAGGATCAGCAAAATACAACTGCAAAGAAAACTGTCTAAGAAAGATAAAACTGGATTGGAAGGCAGATAAGCCCAAATTCCTGGTGCTGCTCAGATCTGCACATCGCATGTGCGGTCACTGGAGGAAATCTGCTCTCCCTCACTCAGCAGAGCCGAAATGCCAAGCGCGGCATCTGCAACTCTCCCTGGAGGGCCCCGAGAGGGCAGGGCTTAAAGAAGGGATTTCCATCTGTGACAAAGGATCTCAATCCATATTCATGCCACCTCAACTCAAAGGAGCCGATATTTTCATCAAGTGAGCTCTCTTAAACTTTCTGTGGAGCTACCCTACAAATGAATGAATAAGTATGAGACGCTTTATTCACTTGCAGGTGAAGAAACAGAAGAGATGTGCCAAATGGTTTCATTTTCTCTGACTGTTCCTCCTCTACTTTGGTGTCAGACCACTAGCAAAACAAGAAAGGGAAGGAGGGAAGAAGAGAGGGAGGGAGGAAGGAAGGAAGGAAGGAAGGAAAGAACCTTTCACAGAATTCAACTTCCTGTGGAAAGTCTTTAGAATAGTCACAGAAAGTGATGGCTGGCTACTGTCTCACATTTTAACCTAATCCTCACAACCACCTGGCAGGCTCCTATCCTTACCCCGCATTGTACAGACAAGAATAACCAGGTTCAGAAAGGCTAAGTGGCTTCCCCAAGGTCACACATTAAGTGATGGAGCCTGGTTTTGCACCCAAGTCTGTTAACTCCAAATCTTCAGTTTAAGATAATAAGAGCCTCAAAAAATGTATCTCTTGTAACCTCTTAGTGTCCTCAACAACTCAAATGCTGCCTGAGATGGCCTCACTGCTCCATCCACTCCTGGACACACTGTCATTGGCTACCTTTCTCCAGGACACCAGAAACTCTTCAAACACAGATCTCCAGTGACCTCCCACTTGCCAATTCAATGGAAACCTCAGTCTTTATCTCCTTGATCTCTCCAAGGTATCCATCTTTTATCACTCCTACCTTCTGAACTCACTCCTCCCTCAGTTTCCATGACACCGCTCTCTCCTATTTTTTCCTACCTTTTTTCTGGCTTCTCCTTCTTGGTCTACCGTTTTGGCTCCTCGGGCTGCCTGTCCCTTCAAAGTCAATGGGCTCCACAGCTCCATGTTCAGCTGTCTACTGTCTCACCCTACACATCCGTGGAGAACTCACACCATCTGTGAATTCCAACACCTTCTTCATGTTGACACCTCCCAGACCCACATCTCCATCTCTGACATTCTAGAGCCCCAAGTGGAATCCACTGGACCATTCCTCCCTAAGCTCTAGACAGCCCAAACCAATTTAATTACCCACAGCCATCCTTGAACACCAGACTCACAGCAAAAAAAACCATCTATACACCTGTGGCCAGAAATCTGGGAGAACACCTCATTTTCTTCCTCTCCCTCCAGCCCCACATCTCAGCAGCCACCTGTCATTGGTTTCTGGCATACAACATCTGTCAGGTCTAAGCTGCCTCTTCATTCCCTCTGCATCACCTTTCACTCAAGCCACTGCAAGGAGCCTCCTAACTGGACATGGTGCCACCACTCTTCCAACCCATCTTCTCTCTCGTGATCACAGCAATCTTTCTTAAACGCCTATCTGATCGTTTCATTCCCCTCCTGAACTCCCTGCCCACAGCCTACATGATAAAGTCCAGATTCCATAGCCTGCAAGGCCCTTCTTCCTCTCCCTCCCCGCTTCCCAGCCTGTCACTCACTCGTGCACACACTGTGTATGGTGACAACGCACCACTTCAGTTCCCCAAGTGTACTGGGGTGCATAACCCCTTTGTGCCTATGCCTGCCATTCCCTCTACCTGGAATGTCAGTGCTTCACCATGTTCCTTGTCTGTCTCTAATACCAGACTGTGAGTTGCTCCAAAGCAGGAATTTTAGTCATTTTCATATTTTGATTATAATATGGCATAGTACTATATAAATAGTATATAAATGGAAATCAAACATGCTTATTTGATGTATGAATACCAAAGCAAAAACAATAAATATTAGCAAACTGAAGCCAGCAGCGTATTTTTTAAAATGCATTGTGACCAAGTAAAGTTTATTATGGGAATGCAAGGATGGTTCACTAGTAGGAAATCAATGCTAATAATTCACAATATTAATAGATTGAAGGAGAAAAAAATCCCATAATTTTCTCCCTAAATACTGAAAAGACATTTGGCAAAATATAACACCCATTCCTGTTAAAAACACTAAATAAAATAAGAATTGATGGATACTTCCTTAACTTTAAAAAATATACAGAGAACTTCATCCAAAAGCTAACACCTTAATGGTAAAAAAAAACTATACATATGCCCACTGTATCACTACCATTAATATTTAACATTGTAAAGTATTAACCAATGTAACAAACAAGAGAAAGCAATTAGAGGCATAAAAATAGCATAGGAAGAGAGTAATGATAATCGTATTTGAAGAAGATAAATTTTTTTGAAAACCCAAGGGTACCAATTTTTAAAAATCAATGAATATATTAGTAGAATTTAATAAGGCAATAGGATTTAAAATTAATGTGTAAACCAATGTCCTTCACATATATAAATAATTATCAATTAGAAGAGATAAAGAAAGTGAAGATTCCATTTATAACAGCAACAATATAATACCTCAGATAAATTTAACAAGAAAAGTGCAAAGCCTATATTAGGAAACCTTTAAAAATTGCCGAAAAGTAGACTTGTTCAAATGGAAAAGCATTCCACGTTCTTAGGAAAGATTCGACGTCATAAAGGTACCAACTATTCCCCCAGGTTAATACATAAATTTAACATGGTGCCGACTAAAAAAAAAATTTTTGGAATTAGGCCAAGTTGATTGTAAAGTTCACATGGAAAAACAGTCAGGAAAGAAAAACCAGGAAACTCCTAGAAAAGGAAGGCATTGTTTGAAGGACAGATGGCTAGCAGTACCAAACATTAAAACATGCTACAAAGCTTCTATAATTAAACTAATGTGGAACTGGTACATCAAGAGACAGATAAATATAACATAATATAAAATCTAGTAATAAACCCAAATTCAGCTAAAAATTTGGTTTATGACAATAGTGGTATCTTAAATCAGTGGGGGAAAGATGGGTGTTTTAATAAAGAGTCTGGGGAAAACTGGATAGACACTCAGAAAATGATAAAATTGGCCGGGTGCATCAGCTGATCCCTATAATCCCAGCACTTTGGAAAGTCAAGGCAGGAGGATCAACTGAGACCAGGAGTTCAAGACCAGCCTGGGCAACATAGGGAGATCCCACCTCTACAAAAAATAAAAAAAATTAGCTGGAAAAAAAGATTTTTTTAATTTAAAAAATAGTTTTAAAAATTAGCTGGGCATGGGGGCGTGCACCTGTAGTCCCAGCTACTCAGGAGACTGAGGCAGAAGTTTGAGGCTATAGTGAGCTATGATCACGCCACTCCACTCCAGCCTGGGTGACAGAACCAGACTCTTTCTCTGAAAAAATTAATTAGGATTTTTTTTTTAAAAAAAGAAAAAGATAAAATTGATGTATACTTTTCATTGTACACCAAAAGAATCTCTCAATGGATCAAATATCTAAATATTAAAAAGGACCCTATATAAATACTGGGAGAATACATGGGTCCATTCCTTTAAAACCTAGAAGTGGTGAACAGACATCTCTCTAACAATGACTCAAAATCCAATTTTCTTAGATGGATTCTGGAGTAGTTCCGAAGGCCATGGTAATAGATGATGGATACAAACTGATTTGGTATTTTGATAAATATTTCAAAAGCAACTTAGGAATATACATGTATTCCCAGTCCTGTTGCACCTCTACAAATATACTTTAAAATAAGATATTTCTGATTGGCACATATTAGTAGGAAAGATCGTTTGTGAGCCCACTCTAAACAGTGCTCCTTTGTCATAATAAGACCACATAGAAAGTTTAAAAAGGGGAAAAAAAAAAACGATTATGAACAGCTCGTGACTCTAGAAAGTGGTAAAAAGGGCCGGGTGCAGTGGCTCACACCTGTAATCCTAGCACTCTGGGAGACTGAGGCAGGAGGATGGCTTGAGCTCAGGAGTTCGAGAGCAGCCTGAGCAAGAGTGAGACCCTATCTGCACTAAAAATAGAAAAAATTAGCTGGGTGTGGTGGTGTGCCCCTGTAGTCCCAGCTACTTGGGAGGCTGAAGCAGGAGGATTGCTTGAGCCCAGGAGTTTGAGGTTGCTGTGAGCTAGGCTGATGCCATGGCATTTGCCAGGCAACAGAGTGAGACTCTGTCTCAGGAAATTAGTTTTGTATTCCCGAAAAGAAACCAGGAACCCTCACAGACACCAGCCAATTTGCAAACTTGTCAAGGACAGAAGAGAGCAGAAGTCTGGCAGCCCTGCTCACATGGCACTGAAATGTCCAGCTGAAGAACTCTTCCTCTCAGAGGGTCAGGACAGGAGCTTCGGGGAGGGTTTTCTGTTCAGGAAGGGCTGACAACAGTGTCTCAACTAACTGAATACAAATATAAGAAACTTCCTTCCCCGCCATTACATTCCAACCAAGAAAATTACTCAACTCAGAACTTGACAGTCACGTAATCCCCGCCCCCCCCCCCCACCCCCAGCTTCCCCGATCCCCAGAAGCAAAGTTCCGATCTGTGAGCCCAGGAAAAATAATAACATTCTCAAACAAGGTCTCTCAGTCAGTTCTACTAATAGTGACCTCCTACCAGATTTGTGGGGAAAGTATGCTTTGATATCTCTGTTCCTTGTATCTTTTTTCATGCCTCCTTTTGGGATCTTAACCACTTCAACCACGTGGAAGGCCAGGATAAAGACAAGAAGTCATATTTATCTTCATTTTGCTATATGAGATTTTATGTGTGCAGGTGTGTGTGTGTCTTAGTACCATAGTTTCTGGCACATAAGGAAAGTAATTGTTAGCCATTTGCTACCATATTACCATCACCGTTATTATTAGATGATGAATGGTACGATGCCAAAGAGCAACTGATGTTGCCTAAATTTTAATTGACTTAATCTTTCCAAATGCTGACAAACTACCAGCCTCAGCCATTTAAAAATCACATTTCTAATGCAATAATCCTATCTACAATGAGTGTGGAAGAAATTATTACAGGCCAGGGATTTTTTCAAAGTGAATTAAATCACTATAAAAACTGACCACGTTGGTTTACAATTAAAAGTCTGGTAGAAGGAAATGCCATTATTCCATAGCTTGCTAAGCCTTAAAGAAAAGATTACTGCTCACATATCTCAACTGGGAATGTTTTTATAAACTCCTAAAGTGTTTCAGAAATATTTTAATGATAAATGCTGCAGGACGTTTTCATGACTGATATTATCTACTAGCTGTTCCTTTATCTAAAATATTTCTGAAATGGGAAAGGCTCAAATGAAGCTTTTTGAGAATAGCCATGTGTTCTCAGAAGAGGAGATTTCAGCTAGAATTCCCCCTTAATTAATAAGTATTTAAAATGCAATGTCTGCTTTATCTATAAATTGTTTTATGATTGCTTTGGGAAGACCTTCTGAGTAGAGTTATTTTTTCATATCCTTCTTCTAGAGCTGGCAAAATACAGAAATATGTGCGTGGGGATATATATATCTATCCCTATGTCTAGACTTACTTGGGCTCTGGCTATTTAGAGCCCACGTTTGGTGTTTTTAACCTCTGTGGTGCATTCCTTTCTTTCATCTCTGTGACTCCTGGCCACCCTTCTCAGTATGTCTGCCTAACCTTCCTGATATTTCTGGGGCATAAATGGACTCAGGATATGCGACTGAGAAAAAATCAGATAGCAACATAGTTCTGGACCTTTTACATAAAAGAAGATTTTCTTTTATTGATATGGAAATGAACAGATGTCTGATAACCTTTTGCCAACCTGAAGCATTTCTGTTTACTCCAGAGAATTTCTTTGGGCTGATGTTTCGTAGGACTCACCCAGTCAATTCAAAAGTTCTGTCACAGGTATCAGAATGATCTTGGCTAGCCCAAAAATGGGAGATTCATTTCTTATTTCTGGCTTGGTGCCTCGACTGTCTATAAAACAGGAAAGACACTCTTGCCACTGGACATGAAATGGTTTTATATTTACACACTGGAACACTACAATGGGTGAAAGGACTGTTCTCACTTAAAATCCCAACACTTTATACATCCACATTGTTTTATCTGACCACTTCCACTCACCAGCACCAGAAGAGAAATGATATAAACCCAGTAAGTACTTTTATACTGACTGAGGTAATAAAAGTCAATCAGGGTATTTTACAATCTGCCACTAGGCACAAATCTCTACTCGCCCAGGTAAGTTGCTGTTGGAAAGGATGAATCCAGAGCAACAGTAACAGAATATCGTGAACCCACAGTTGTCATGTCTCCATTCCAGTCTTGAAATAGCCAACAACAAATTGTTTTATTACTAAATCTGCCTCTATTGTCCATCTTTTTCTAGAAAACTCAAACTCAAACTCAATGCATGGAAAATCAAACCCATTATCATCCTTCCCCTCTGAGCTCCATCCAGTTCTTTATCTCCTCCTATTTCCTGCCTCAGCCAACACTATCACCACCCACCTGCTTATATCCAAGTCATGTCACCTTCTGCCATGAAGCTCTGTACTCCTGTGGCCACATGACTACTAAGAGTGCTCACATAGGGCTCTCACTCTCAGGCCACCAGAGCCAGTCACTAGCTCCTGGGACCAACCAGATATCTCTGCACCGGCTCTCTAGCGCTTTGCCTCCCTCCTCAACCAACTGTCCTGAAGACACAACTGGGGGAATTCACTGGGGTGTGCTACCTCCCAGTGGGCTTAGTGTGAGAACTCATATGGCAGTATGATATTTGGGAAATGTACCAATGAAATTACAATCTGACATTAGTAATGTTTTTTAAGAAAAATCTTAAATTCTGTAAACATAAATCTAACAGAATCTTATCTAATTAATAATCATCAACCTTCATATCTTTCTTAAAGAATGGAAATGCTTTTCAAACTTTACCTTAGATAATTTTTATGACATTCTAACAGTCTGAATCATTTTTTTCTTAGCATACAAATGGGAAAGTTAAAAAGTAGAGAGGAAAACTGGTTTACTCAAAGTCACAAACGAAATCTGTAGTGGAGAAATAACTAAAACCAAATCCATCCTAAAAAAATAAGGTTCCTGGATGTACTATTCTGCTTCTGACTTTCAAATACCTACCTAGGAGACTTTTAATATGACCTAGTAGAATTTAATACTCTATTCAAGAAAATATTCCCCAAATGTAGTTAAGCATCTTAAGTGAATTACAAAGATGACTTTTGATAATTACCCCCCAAAAACATGTCTTTATCTTCCAGATTTTTACTCTCTAGGGCAAACTACATATTGGAGTCACAATAACATCTCTTGTTCTAAGGAAATGTAACTCCTTCTATGCCTGAGGGCTACAAAGGTCCACAATTTGCTCATAAATCCAGCTCTGGGAAGAAAGGCCTATCATCCAGTTATATGGCCTTCCATCCATGGTGTGCCAGAGAACACAGCAACTGTTTGGTTAAAATGTTGCAAACCTTAAAGGTATGATAGAAATTAAACTTAATTGGAGAGCACAAATGTTTAAAATATATACACACACACACCTAAAATTATTATTCCCAAATACATGCAGAAGATTTCTAGTTAAAATGGAGGCCCCAAACCTCATTACTAACAGTGAGCTAATCCAAAGCACCCTGGCTACATCCTGTACACTCCCCTGTGCCAAATGTCATGCTTCATCGTGCTGCTTCACATATGAAACTCAGGCAACCGTGCACTGTGTGATATTCCTGTGTGTGCTTAAATGATCCCCTGTGACTGTCCCCATGACTGACAGCTCTTCCCTAGATGTCCTTGGATCACTGTAAGTCACTGTAGAGCATTAAGGTTCAGCAGATCCAATGCTTCTTCTGTAGTCATCACCTCACTCTGACAATATAGTCAGTTTCCCAACTTCGCTTTTATTGAGTTCCCTCCTATAACACTGAATGAATTTTCCAGGCTGCTTCAACAAAAACAAAATTCTACTTTGTCACGTTGTGACTTCATAAAACATGATGGATGCATTTAAGTTTCAACATTTGTTTCTTCTTCCTGTAGATTTTCCTTCTTTTCCTCCATTTTAATGAAAAGAGTAAATTTTATTTACCTTTGCACATGAGGAGCACTCAAACAACAACACAAAGAACCTATTACAAGAACAAGTTCTTGAAAATGGCCTAAAATAACTTGGTAGGCTGCAACTTATTGTGACTGCCAAATATCAGTTGTTACATCTTTAAGAACCAAGTTTCCTCAAATCTTTACCAGTTGCGTCCACTACCATTACACAATCTCACAGCACCCTGTGTTCCCTCTGCAAATGTGAATAAATTATGAACTGTGCATTTTGTGGTTAATGTCTGTGTCCTCCATTAGAATGTAAGTTCCATGTGGACAAGGGCTGCATGTACCTGTTATTTTCATTGCTGTGCCTACCACAGTGCTTTGAGTTGGGTAGGCAATCATTGGATGTTGATAGATGATGTAAAGAACAAATAAATCTGTGAGTGTTAAATCTGTGAGTGTTAAAAGGTGTTAAATCTGAAGGTGTAACATGCAAGAGCAAAATAAGTTTTTTGATTCCCTAAGATTTATTCTTGGGATGTCCTAACAGATCAAACTACAAGAATGCCATGGTGACAACAATCCATGAGTTAATTATTCTTGAGCTAAGTTCTGTATTCATAAAACCAATTCTCCTGGTGGTAATTTTCCCCATTTTAAATGTTATGGCACCTGATGATATTTGTTTAATTTAACCCTTGCATATGAAAACATCAACGTGTGTGTTTGGATAAGCAGAAGAGGCAAACAGATGCAGTTATTCATAAACTCCACTACTCAAAATCACAATATTTCATTTCCAAAGTCACAGAAATATAAACCAGAAAATGCCATTGAACAAACAGTGTCAGAAACCTCCACAACAATCCACTCTGTTTTCTTGATATTGCTCAATAACCACTGATAAAAACTCTTTGAAGTGGAAGAGTAAATATTATCATTTCATAGTACTTGGGCCCAACAGTGCAAATACAATTGCATTGTGTTACACTCTGGGGGCTCCGGCCAGTCACACACCGCTGGCAGGGTTGCTATGGAGGAACCAACGCGCTTAGTGCAGGAGCAGGCCAGGGAGGCAGCACTGCTAGGAGGAGGTACCCACCTCTTAATCTTCCTCGGCTAGACAAACAGAATGTTAGGGGAAAAAATGCTGGCTTTCACGTATGTGTTTCTGTTTCTGCAATCCTGGGAAGGAAGGACCACAAATAGGCAAAGGGAAACGCCAACTCCCAAGTATCAGCTTGGTTTTACAGCTTCCAGCGACATTTGTGTAAAGGATCGCAGGTGGGGGTGGGTAAAAATCTAATGAGCGGCCTGCAGTCCCGAGTGGGGAATGGGGACCCGGCAGCAGGACAAACCACCTGGAGCCATCCCCCATGGACCTCGAGGCCTGAAGCCGCGGGCGCTCCCATCGCCCCTGCCCCAGGGCGGCCTGGCTGAGGAAGACGCGTGGGGTCGCCCACGCGGGCCAGAGCCCCCTGGGGTGTGGAGCAAACCCCAGCGCCCCCAGGGCCCCACGGGCGGCGGCGGGGCGCGCGGTCGCGGCGGGCTGGGCAGCTGCCGTCCCCTGCAGAGCCGCCAGAGCCCTGGGCCGCTGCCTGCCCGGCGCCTCCCCTGCTCTGGGGCCGCCCTCCCGGCCCGCCCCGCCGCGGCGCTCACCTTGCCGGGGAAGGGCCCCGGGAGCAGCAGCTTCAGAGCCTGCCTCTTCAGCTCCACCAGGCGGGCGTTGCAGTTCTCGCACCAGACGCCGCGGTCCGAGCCGGGGGAGGAGCCGCCGCCGCTGCCCGAGCCGGGAGACCCGGTGCCGAAGCCTGGCGAGCCGCCCAGGGAGCCCGGCGAGCTGGTGCCGATGCCCGGGGAGGCGGGGCCCGGAGAGCCCGTGAAGGAGCTCGGGGACGAGGTGCCCGAACCGGGGGACGGGGTCCCCGACGAGCCGA